>JANHGB010045899.1:0-20903 GCA_026283785.1 Coracopsis vasa | reverse complement strand
GTTCCAACAGTTCCATGTCCTTTTTATGTTGAGGACACCAGAACTGTACACAATACTCCAAGTGAGGTCTCACGAGAACAGAGTAGAGGGGCAGGATCACCTCCTTCAACCTGCTTGCAACGTTCCTTTTGATGCAGCCCAAGGTACGGTTGGCTTCCGTGTTTTACTACTCTTTAAATCCCCATTAATTAAAATGCACCTTGTACAATAATCATGTATTTTACCAGTGTAGCTGTTGTTTTTCACAACAGAATAGAATCAACTGAGTTGGAAAAGACCTTTAAGTTCATCAAGTCCAACCATTCCCCAGCACTGCCAAGGCCACCACTAACCCATGTCACTAAGGGCCCCGTCTACACAGTTTTTGAACACTTCCAGGGACAGTGATTCCACCACTGCCCTGGGCAGCCTATTTCAATGTTTTGCTTTAGTTTTGCTCACGTTTATTTTCTTTCCAACTTTTTACTCATTTCCATTTTGATATTCAAGTCATTTATTCATAATATTTTCTTTATATACATTCTACATGTTATTAATATTGGGATAAATTTCTCCAAGTAGTTAGTACAGACTCTATTGGTAACTGGTCACCTCTCCTAACTTTATTCTTTGACTAAGATTCTGAGACTATATCTTGAGCAGTTTCCAAAGTTACCTGATTTTTTTTTTTCTAAATTCAGTTTCTTCATTTTGTGTTTTGCATCCTTCTTGTCTCACAGTACCTGATTATGCAATTTCATTATGACATCCACCTAAATTCTTATTTGTATGTTTTCACTCAAATCTCTTAGAGAAACTGGAATTGTTGCCTATATCACTCCTTCATTCATTCATCTTCTTAAATATATTTATCCATCACAGTTGAAATAAAATAGTCAGTGAGTTCAACTGTATTATCTCTGTGTGTCTATGTGAGGCTTCCAATGAATACTTTGGTATTTAAAAATCCTGTTATTGGCAAATTCTCTGTTGTCTAGTTGATTAAAATAAAAGCCTCATTTAATTTCTCCTTTGGTCTGAATAGTCGAAAATTAGCCACCCTTTGCAGATTATTTCCTCATTTTTTTTACTTTTATTTTTATCACAAAATTGGTTTCAAACTTCCTTCAGAACCATCAGATTTTCAGCGTAAGGGCATTTTTTCACTCTCAGTTCTTCCTACAAACATTTTCTATTTTCATCCAATAAAGATGCTCTGATGCAAATTAGGTAGTAATTCTAGTTATTGTCTCAAAGTGTTTTTCTGCAAAGAATTGCTAGAGTCTCTTCATTTGTGCATCAGTGCCTCAAATGTTCACCTACATCTATGCTATTTGTCTCAGGTACAGCCTACTATTTTTTTAATCACCTGTTCTTTTATTTTCCAGAACTGCCAATATTATTAACTTCTAGATTTGTCATCTGACTTGTTCATACTAGTCCAGATCTCTTGTGATTATTTTTATAATTGACTACATGAAAATACTCTTTTAAGTAAAATCCATTTACTTCCTTTTGCAGAATGCATTATCTTGATAAAGAAAGTTGAAGGTTGCTATCTGCAAATCCATGTTTTAATTTCCAGAATTCTTCTCCAAGAATTATTCCTCTATGCTCAGCTGAAACTACAGGCAAGAACCTAAATTATGCTCACAAGGAGTGATATGACTAACAATTGCTCAATAGCAGTGCTTAGAAAGTTATAAATAAAGTGTTTTTTACTTTCTTGTAGAAAAAAAAAGAAGTCACTAAGTTCCCTTCCCCTTCTCTCCTATCTAATCAAGGAATTGCAACTACTTCAAGTATTCCCCAAGTTTCATCTATCTACATGGAAGATAGTGGCACTTCTTGAGTAGATCTGGCAGATTTACACTACAAGCGATTAGCTGGTATTTATGAACAATTCACTATTCTCAAATATATTAAAATAGTCCCTTACTGTTGAGTATGAGTGATTTTTCACTAGAGGAGTCACTGTACATTTCTATTCTATACAAACATGTTTTCTAAAACTGATTTTTTTATTTTTTTTTTTACCACAGGTATCGATTGCTGACTAAAATGAATTTGAAATCATAAAATCACAGAATGGTTAGGGCTGGAAAGGGCTGGAAAGGACCTTAAGATCATCCAATTCCAACCTCTCTGCCATGGGCAGGGACACCTCACACTAGACCACATTGCCTAAGGCTCTGTCCAGTCTGGCCTTGAACAGACAGGGATGGAGCATTTACCACTTTTTCGGACAACCTGCTCCAGTGCCTCACCATCCTCACATTAAAGAACTTCTTCCTTACATCTAACCTGAACTTCCCCTGTTTAAATTTGAACCCATTATCCCTTCTCCGATCACTAAAGGCCCTGATGAAGAGTCACCCTCCAGCATCCTTGTAGGTTCCCTTCAGATATTAGAAGGCTCCTATAAGGTCCTTTTTGTTTAGGGAAAAAAAAAAAAGAAAAAAGAAAAGTGTTCACAAATAATATGTTGATATATCTAAGGCAACTACATTCTCATATTCCCTACAGTATTCTCACAGTTATCAACTACTTGTTGCAATCACTGGCAATGTTTTCTGGCACAATAGCTTCTTTGACTTGTTAACAAAGGCCTCCTGGCCTTTCCAAAAATATCAGATCAAACTTACTAGAGCATCATTACTATTTAAGAAAAAGTATGCTCCACATTTTTAATCAGGGCTGAATGTATAATCTAAAATGCTCTCATATTATGTCATCCTTGTAAAATAATTATAGTATTCCCTGACCACCTGGGAACTGAACTAATTTTTTTCTTTTTGTACTTTTGCTGTTGTTTCTATAACTCAACGTTTTCACGTGCACATTTTTTCATACAAATGTTTTTCAGAATAGATTCCTTCCTGGCTTTTGTCCAAATTAAAGCCCGTAATAGGGAATTATTGTGGAAGGATGAAAATTGAGTCTTAAGAAAATGGTATTAAATAAACAATGAAAATATTCAGGGACACCAGAGTTTCATGAGAAAATGCAGTAGGCTTCGGGAGCAACACAAATAAAAACAATTTCTTAATTAACCAGTTTGCATATAAACAGCTGCAGCGTAACACCCACACAGAGTGCATAAATTGGCATTGCATAAAAAGTTAAATATGTGATGGTAAGCTTCACTGTCAGGCAGTCAAGACATCTAAACTAGGATCCTATTTTTCATGACAGTATTTCATATCTTTATCCAAGTGCTTCAGGGTCTGGAATTGAAAGAATTTATGCGTCCTCCTTGATGGTTACCTCTATGTCTTTATCCTTCACTTGATACTGTAATACCCTTGCCACAACTTTTCCTCCAACTACCCCAAAAAAGTGGATTTCTGCTTCCAGCAAGAAAAGCACATGAAAGAGTGATATATCTTCTGTCTGGGGCTTATTTCAATGCATAATGCTTTTGCATATAAATGTGAGTTTGAATGAACATGAGCTTTACAAAATTCTTGAGACAGCTTTATTTTTGACAGATAAGGAAACATGTAACACTATTAGTAACCAAATAATTGAAAGAATTATTTATGAATGCTATCCCATCACACTTGACAGGTGAGGGGGAAGGTGATCTTTTACAATACTGTTCACAGTACCCAGTTCACAGGAGAAACCACAGGCACTCCAGAGGTTGAAACACAAAGGAACCATTAATTTTATTGTAAACTTCCCTAAAACTGTGTCAGGAGGAGCAAAAGTATTTGCAAGTTCTTATTCTTATAGAAGACTTGAAGTAGATGCAAAAAAAGGAGAAAGAAAATAAAACAAAAAATAGACTCACCGCCCAGTGGATCCAGCAACATCTTCTCCATCAGCAAGTTGCAGCCATTTCAGCTGGAGTCCTTTCAGTTACTTAACGCTTGGTAAAGTCCTTGCAGCCAGTGATTCTGCTGATATTTAATGAAGAGGAGCAAACATCACAAAGCTGAAGGTCGGTTTTGCCTTTTTGGAGGGTCAGGCTGTCTTGGGACCTTCGCACAGTTGAGACTCATCCGCAGGGGATCTGGTGAGCCTCAGATCCAGGTAACGCTGTGCACTGAAGGGCGCCGCAGTGACTATGCCGCTGCCTCCGGGCAGTTGATTTTCGTGGCCTCAGAGCAGGCACACAGGAAACCATCCCCCGCCTTCCTGGAGCACAGTCCCTGCTCTGCCCCCTCACCACCAATCCGCTGCTCAGCACGGACAGGCGGTCAGCCTCCCTCAGTGCCTTCCATCTTTTGAGTTGCTTTGAGGCACACACAGAAAGTGTCTCTTGACCACCAGGAATGCTCAGTAAGTATCACAGTGATTCAAGTTTTCTTTTTATTATTATTATAAGGTTATGTTAAACCGTATTGTTGGCATAATAGGATAACAGCATAAAACATCATTATATCAGATTAATTATTATAACCGTTCCTCTAGATGTGAAATGGGAGGGAGGATTTTCACAATAGGTAGTCAAGAATATGCAAATACATGAACAATTCAAGACTTATGCAAGAGTTTGGTTCTCAATTCTGAAAAATCAATAAAAAATAGATCTATTAATTGTGGTTTACAGGTTTGACTCTACAGTAACAGTAATTGCTCATGCAGATTGTCCTGGCAAATGGACACTTCTTTTTTCTCATCCCATTACTAGCCTGGGTTTTGGAAATTGGTGCCTAATCTTGTTTAAAATCTAATCCCTGTGCAAATTAAACTCTGTTGTATGAGTTGCTATTTTCTCATTTATTCTGCCTGAGATTAATGTTACGTTATCTGAATGACTGCATAAAAGGTCTTGATTTTATTCTCTGCACATGATTACCTCTAGACAACACCTTAGCTGTGCTATCCAGAAGCGTCTGCAGACCTCATAAACTGCAGAGCTCATCAAAATTAAACCTCCAGCGGTGGAGTCAGGAAATACATCTCTACAACCATAAAAACATTGGCAATTTCTTTCTTTTCTGACTATTCACCTGAGAATGAATACCCTTGCTTCAAAAACTGCTTTAAATACATGTTAAAATTACATAAATCCATAAAGCAGAATGCCCCTGACTCAGCATTTCCAATGTCAATCTGTTAAAAGCTACAGCTAAGTCCAAGTACTCTGGCAAAATGCTTACTATATCAATAGAACTTTTGACTCATTAAGGCCAAAAAAGAAATACTACATTCTTTTACTAACCCATTTGAAATTAAATAACACAGAAAAGTGTATGCACTAGGTAAGTTTTGATCCTCTGCAAGTTCTTGAATATGAAGAATTCTGACTCATCTGTATGTTGGGAATAATTAGAGAAGAACTGGACGTAATTTTAAAAAATAACCAAACCCTGACATAAAACTTTTGAGAACAAAGGGAGCTGAAAATGTGACTGTGATTTATAAAATAATAGCTGGGGAAAAGTAAGGTTAAATTGGAAATTCAAAATCTAATAAAAATGTTAGATAAGATAAATCTCAAAGCATTTTTTGTTCTGCATACCCCAAATAAATTATAGCATATATGTTGCTTACAGCTATGATAAAATAACGTAAAAGGAGGCAAACACTGAGAGACAGACAAGAGAAAAGTATTTTTAGATGGGCTTTGAAGCAGATGGAGAATCATGTGGCTAAAATCCCACTTAAATATATGGCACTTTAAAAATTCAGGAAAATGTTGGTGGTGTTAGACCAAGAATAGGTATCTATATATCAGGGCAAATTAAAAAAATATGGCGAGATAAGTGTAACTTAGATGGTGGCCTGAGGAAGAGAGAGAGGAGGGGGAGAAAGAGATGCTCCTTATAGCTACTTACAATTCCTTTATGGTGGTTAATCTTAGTTGCCAAGAAGCTTAAAAAAATACAGGAAGGTAAAATTTAAAAATATTCTCTGTTCTGCATCCATTCAAAACTTCTATTTCTTCAACCTCCTAAAAGAGTCATTTATGCTAATTTACTTTTCCTGAGATATTTTAAAGCACTTGAAAAGTATATACTACTGCTAATATCCTTTAGGACATGAACAATCACAGTGAAAAATTTTATATATATAGTCATTGAAGTTGATCAATTATATTTTTACTGTCGTATTTCTTCACATATTTTAGCTGAAACTCAGGGCCTCAAGTTACTTTTCTTGCTCCCATAAAATTATTATCTGCTAAGCAACAAGAAATCTAGACCAAATGTTGTTAAACTGTTAATATGATTGTAGGATGCTGTTCCTTATATATGTTCCATTGTTATTACTCTGATTTTCCAGCATTATTACTACTGCATAGAAGTTTCATTTCGCACTAGAGCCATGCTTTTCTGAGTGTTAGAAATATATTTGTGGTGGATTGACCTTGTCTGCCAGACACCCACTCAGCTGCTCTCTCACTCCCCCCAGTCATGGAAAAGCTCATGGTTCGATATAAAGACAGGGCCATCACTAAATAATTACAGTCACAGCAAATCCAGACTTGTCTTGGGGAAAATTAATTTAATTTATTTCCAATTAAAAGAAGAGTAGGATGGTGAAGAAACAAAGATGAAAACTGAAACATCTCCCTCCCACCCCCACCTTCTTCCCAGGCTCAACTTCACTCTTTCATTCCCAGCTCCTCTAGCTCTCCATTCCCAACTAGTTCAGGGAGGATGGGGAAAGGGGTTTGTAAACAGTTCATAACATTTCATGTCTGACACTTCTTACTCATCATTCTATTTTCCTGCTCCAGCATAGGATCCATGTCATGGAACAGAGTCCTTCAGGTAAAGACTGCTCCAGTGTGAGTCGTCTATGGGCTGCAGTGTGGAATCTGCCCTGATGCAGTGCCTTCCAAAGACTGCAGTGAGTATGTGCTTCAGGAGTCGTCACAGGCTGCAGGGGGACAGCCTGTGTCACCAGAAGAAAAGGAAATCATACATGTTTTGAGCAGTATATTGACATGTACTTGCATCCTTTTCAGAGACTGAATCAGACAAAATATAAATTTTCAAGCATTAATTTAGAAAGGGTAAGAGTTAATGACCTTTAAAGTAACAAATTACCTACTACTAAATGCACAAAAGCTCTTGCACAGCATCTAAACTTTCCATCAGAAATTCATGGTCAGAGGTGGTTTTTTACTATGATTGTGACCATGTTAAACAAATAAAAAAGCATTGTTATATTTAAAGCTCTGAATGAAATGTGCAACAGACCATGTTTGAGATGTGGTAAATGAAATTGTATATAAATCACATCTGTCCTTCTGGAGATTTCATTTCTGAATGGGTTTATGTTTATGCTCCCGTATTACTCTGTATATTTCTTGTTACTCTTGGAAATGACTGCCTGTTACAGTAAGTGATATGCAGAGCAAGATACTAAAAAAGAATGACCTGGATCGACATTTCGGATTTGCCCTAAAGAAATTAATTTTAAAGACACTATAGTTCATTTTGTACTGAGAATATTTAGTAGCTGTTCTCTGTACTGAATCCAGCTTGCACGTGTGCTCACCAGAGAAGGACATGAAAGGCCAATATTCATTTGGCGCTTTTCCCTCAAACTTCCTCCACACATCATGCATTTCCAGTATTATTCAGTTGGAGGTTGTGGGCACAGAGCTAATACGAATGTTGTACAAAAGCCAGCTAAACCAGAAAGAACAATGCCAGCTACATGCCAATGTTTTCATTTTCTGATCAAATGTCTTCAGTTCCAGAAACCCAGAGGCATTTAATAAGCTTGTCTGGCAAGTAAGATCAATTTGCTTGTTAGGGGATCTAGGAGGTGGAAGAAATTCGTGAAGATTCGTGTATCAGTCAATCCATTGAAAGAAAGTGGGAAGTAAATGCAAAACATTATATTAATGAAAGTTCAGGTTATACAAAACTGTACATACAGTACTATACATTAAAACTGTACTTTACATTATGTTTTAAGGCATAAAGCTAATGTATCTTGCAGTGTTAAAGAGTTTTCCAAGCAAGAATGAAACAGATGATGAACCTAGGAGAAATGAGACTAACACCATCTACTTTCCATATTTCTAAACATTTTCTGTAATTTTTCACACGAGTAAACTTAAATATTCTACAATATTTATTCTTAATTTCTAATTATTATTTCCAATTTAGTTAAAAGGTGACTAGAACAAAGCATTTTCTAACAAAAATAGCTACAAGGACCTGTACAATACAGCTTGCAGATACCTTCCTGAAACATGAAATTTATCTTTCAGACACTTGAAAAGGTCCAGCCTCTTTGTTCAAATAGAATGCACCTGAGAGAATTTTTAAAGCCTTAGAAAAATTCTAGGAATTTTAAATAATAATAATAATAAATATCTTGAGTGGGAGAAAGAAAAGCAATTCAGTGCGAGATCCAAGTCATGATCAAGACTTCTAAAGAAATTTCTGCTTATATTAACTCTTCTAAAAGAACAGTGATTTCTTTATTTCTTTCTTTCTTTATTTTAATACAAAAGTAAAAGTTGTGGAAAAAGTTAAACCATAGAATCGTAGAATCATAGAATGGTTAGGGTTGGAAAAGACCTAAAGATCATCCGAATCCAATCTGCCTGCCTCCTCACACTGGACCAGGTTGCCCAAGGCTCTGTCCATCCCTTGAATGCTGCCAGGGATGGAGCATTTGTAAACCTATAAGTACAAAACATAGGAAAGGGTCTCTCTGGAAGCTGCTCAGGCTAGTTACATAAAAATACCATGCAAACTGGAAAATGAAACAAGTGAAAGGGCATGCATTTTGCTAGTGTTAATTAACTGAAATATGGAACATCTTATGAAGGAAAACCAAATGCACTAGCTTGTAATGTGAAAGCTAAGCTTACATTTATAATATTTTGAGAGAAGTTAAATGAAATTGTGTGATCTCAGAAGGCATTAATTGAAGACTTGATAACCTGAACTATGTTCATAAAGCAAAACACCTCTGAATGGATTGAGTAAATGGCCTGAGACAAATTCATGATAAATATTTCCAAATTGATGGCAGTTTTAAATCTGAACCTAGTTTATGTTGTTTGACACCATTTTATTAATACGGTTTGCAAATTGATCATGGTTATTCCAGAAATTTTATATGTGTCATGATTATATCACCTACAGTTATTAGCTGAAGTAAAATAATCTCTAGATAGAAATACTGTACAGCTAGGTTTCTTTCGAAGACCCTTAAAAAGAATGCAGATATTTCTTAAGATGTTATAATAGAAGCAACATGTGTTTTAGTCAAACAAAATCTTAAAAAAAATAGTGGGGACACTTGGCTGCTTTAGTCAAAGTTACGAGCTGCTTAATCACCTTTAATAAGTTATATGTATGAGAAACTGTCTCATACAAGTGGTGTGTTACTGATAATGCAAAAGTATGATTCAGAAGTGTGCAACAGTGAATGAGTTAAGCTCTAATCAAAACAAAAAATGTGTGTAGTTTCTACTGAGAAGTCCTAGGGAAAATAATATCAAACAATAAATAAATACTGACAGCTCTGCATTTTTGAAGCTTGTGGAGAGACAGAAGTGTAGTGAGAAACAGTTGTATTGAATATAAACTACTTTAAAAGCAGAAAACTGGTGTCCAACGTTATTTAGAACACCAGAAAACATTTTGGACAATCAAAAGGAACTGGTTTACAAACATTACAGGCAAAAGGAACAAAAGCAGCACTACAGATTTGCCCTTATTTTGTTTTAGAAACCATAACAATGTCTTTCATTTTAGAAAAAGACAGAAAATTTTAATGCTTCACTAACAGAGCAGAACAATTTTTATTATAGTCAAAAGCTGGGATGAATGTTAACTTCTTAAGAACAATAATATATTATTATAATGAGAAACCATTAAAAGTGAAGAGACTAGCATTTATTATTTTTAGTGCTGAAAAAAGTTAAAGTGGTGTGTTCTAACTGCTTTAGTTTCATCGCTGGCAGTTTGATAACAGGTTCCATCAAAGTCTGTGTTGTTGATTACGAAAAATGGGTGGCATGAGGTCATTAATGCATGCAGCAGAGGACATAATGTGTCTCAATAAAAATCAGAGGTTTTACCTTAGTTTTAAATTCAATCAATTCAAATAGAAGCTCTGACTAAATCCCAGTACAAACTAAGGTGATGATGTGTATTAATGTACTTAAATGTACTTGATTAGAGAATTTCAGAAACAAAGCTACACAAAAGTAGAATGGATAGAACACAGCAAAAATGGTTGGAATTATATTATTAGCAGAACTTGTATAAATCTCTTATTTTGACATTCTTTTGCTTTCTAGTTGACGTGAGAGGTCCTTCAAGATGCTCTGCCCAGGGGAGAGCTTAGATGAACAGTTCCTAGCGAGAATGAAGCAGAAGGAATAAATAGTTCTAGAATATGTTGCTGTTTTTCTGAGGCCTGTTGTCAGTCTCGGCGCTCCCAGAAGGCCGCTGAAGAAAATAGATTCTGCTGATAATTTTAACATTTCTCCACCTGAACTGGTGAATACATCTCCGTAGTACTGACATAAAATTGTTGAAATGAAAGGTTCTATGAAAAAGGTGTATTTTTAAGGCTGGGAAAAGGAGTTAGTTTCATTTAAAAAAACCCCAAACAAACAAAAAAAAAAACCACTAAAATCAAACCAACGAGAAATAAGGAGACTGAGTAGCAAACTATTAGCAGGAGCAATTTAAGTTCATATTTCAAATCAAAGAAGACAGACTAATACAAGAATTTCTAGCAGGGAGTGACTTTGGCTAACAGCTGGTCATTTTCTCCTTCTCTACTAACACGTTTAATGGCTTTTACGTATGCAGACCCATCGTATTTGCTGACACGTGAACCACAGCTTGTCCTACATGACTGGCACTCCCCAGTTCCTCACAGAGTATATCTATAACATGCTGGAACTCCTTGTGCTGCTAATTTCCCTCACTGTGTATTTGCTAAGCACGAGTGTCTCACTGGTGCACTTAGCAATGGGGGTGTTCAGTTATTTAGCACTTTGCTGTCTGTGCATGTAGGGTATATGCCTCAGATCAGCAACTGGCATTAGCTTCATTGCTGGTAAAGTTGTCATCTGGTTGTGAATGTGTGGGCCACAGTAGATCAATCCCTGGTCCTTTTCTGTTTGCCTTTTATTAGATGGTAATGAAGAGGTATCTGGGGTGCACTGTTACGCTTTTCTGATACTTTATGTCCTACTCACAATACAGCTTACTAAGCATGGTTTATTGTGTTTAATTTTGACATTAAGAATGTGTCCATTTTTTCATTCAAAGGATTTCTATTCATAAGATTTTGGCAAAATAAATGTTAAAGACTAAATATCTTTTTTGTGAGTATTAGTAACACTTCAATCACTAACTGCTTCTCAGAGCTGATAGCCTCTCTCAAAATTAATTTGTTTGTGCTCCCAGAACAGAAAATTTAACCAACTTTGTCCTCTTTCCTCCTTTTTCTTCAAAGATCACATCTTGAGAAAATTGCATTCTTGAGACCCACTGTAAACAGTTATAGTCATTATTTATGATGAAGCAGCACACTTTATGGTCTGAATTGCAGAAGTAATGCTTCAGATAATTATTGGAAAGTCAAACACAATTTCTGCTCACTGCTAGTAGCCACAGCTAGGGTTTGTTGGTAAAATATCCTGAAATAGCAGGAACACAAATAATTCATAAAGGAAGATCAAGAAACATTCTTAGGTAACCTCGAGTATAGGACAGGGACTATCTAGGGAGGTCTTCAGAATTTTGTTTAATCCCCAGGCCTTTCCTATTGCCTACATGGTGCCACAAGTCTCAAAGGAAGGTATGTGTCTAATTATCAGAAGGACTTTCAATTTTGTATGTATTTCATATATAATATATATGAAATGTTATATATATATTTCTTGAAACAATTCACTCTATTACAGCTATACACAAGCTGCACAAGAGAGTTGCTGAATAAAGTAAATATTTAAAATAGCTCAGATATCAAAATTATCTTATGGCAACCAGTTATTTTGTACACATAGACAGAAATTCTCTAAAAAAAAAAAAATTCATGCTCTATTTTATCGTGTAGATCCCTGCTTATATGCATTTATTTTACCAAGAGTGTGAGTGCTTGTTCTGCTTCTCACTTGTTGTCTGCGGCTTCTATAACAGTACATAAAAACTCCATGGATTTCTGCAAAGCTGTATGCAACTGTAATGCATAGCAATGAACCAGATGTCACTCTTGAACATTTATTATCTTAATGTGGAGGAAATAAAGACATGGTGGGTAAGATTCAGCTCCAGATTGAAAGGTCAACATTTGAGTGTCTACATGTAGATATATATATCTACATGAGCTACATAAAAAAAGTTATAGTCTGAGAACTGATCTTAAACTATCTATCTCCTAAAATGTGTCTAGTACGTATGATGTCCACTGAGGAAACATAAGAGACCAGATTAATAGGTGTCCATTTCAGTGCCCTGAGAAGAGTGCAACTCCAAACACTACGATCCTAGGATGGCTGGGATCAGCAGTCCTGACATTGTATGACATAACATGCTTGGTTCTTCTGCATTTGGATCCAGACAGGTCTAACATGCAAAAAGTACAAAAATCACAGAATAGGCTCAGTTGTAAAAAAAAAGGTCTTTTTACATCTGAATTCTGTGGGGGATCATTTGACCAGGAAATAGATTATTCATTAAGCATTAATATACCTTGCAAAGCATTTTACTTTTTTATTTTTTTCTGAAACTTCTCTGAAGAAAAATGTATTAATTACCACATTTAAATTTGTACCTTCAAAGCTGTTACTGGGCCACATCGCATTATATGATCTCATTTGTAGGAAATATGTGTAGTGAAGATTTTTTTTACTCAATAAATTCTGTATGATATTCAGCTGTCCTAAATATTAGTGCCTTTCCTGTTATAAAGACGTGATAGTAAGGAGAATTAAAAATATATCATAGTTTAGCATGGCATTACGTTTATACCACAAGTAAAGAAAAAAATTGAGTTGGTTGTAACTGGCAATAAAATCAGAGAAACCAGAAGTATACTAAAGAAGAAAGCAAATAGAAATTCTTTGGGAATAACACTTTAACCATAGAGGGTCAGAAAGGCCCATGGAGGGTGGAAAGCATTATTTCTTATTGTTGCTAGAACTGCTGCGCTACCAGCGGAAACAAAGCAACAAAGTTGCAGAAGTTACAGAAAAGAGCAGCAGGGTGGATTTTTCCCTTCCTCACATTTTTTCAGGTGTTCTTTCCACTGAGACAATTATAATTCTTGTGCTATTGTTTTTTATGCTAATGTCATCTGGTGCTAAGACTGAATTTATTCACCACCTGGTGCAGGATTTACTGACTTCGTTTCGTCTCCATTACTTAGGAAGTTAAATTGCTAATCACAGCTGGGTTCAGCTCATGAAAGAATAAAGTGCATTATCATTAAAGTGATCATACAAGGAAGCACCAAGCAAACAAACAAAAATACTCCTGAAAGCTGTATCTGGAAGTTTCTTCCACCCATAGCTAGTAATGAACACAGTCATTTTTCTCTTGTTATAAATTTGCCATTAGCTTTCAGAAAAGTAAGCATCTCCTCATCAAGTGACACATGCTGACATATTACAGCACCCGCACTACTTGCAGCATGGAAAATATACCATTTTGAACTGATAACAGCAGGATCAAAATATTCTGATATACAGTCTATTTTCACTTTGTCTGCACTTGATATCTGTGCTTCCTATGCATTTATTTGTTTTTGCTGTTGTTGTTTGAATACTTGTCACAGCAGCAAGCTCTGCTTAATTTGCCACCATGAACACGAACCTCTCCTTCCCTTCCTACCCCACTTCTCATATAAGTATATGACATCCATGCATCATCAGAGAAGCAGAATAACACAGTGCAAGCGTGGAATCATAGAGTCATAGAATCATAAAATGGTTTGGGTTAGAAGGGACCTTAAAGCTCATCCAGTTCCAACCCCTCTGCCAAAGGCAGGGACATCTGCCACTAGATGAAGTTGCTCAGGGCCCCATCCAACCTGGCTGTGAACACTTCCAGAATGGAAATAGATCCAAACTGCATTAAAGGCAGTGGAGAGATCCTCAGTGAGTTCAACAGGCTTTTAATAGTGTTAAAAGTCTTGATAAGAATTACAGCAACATTTTAAAAATCCATATATTTGAATATGAATGAGAAATGCACTGTATAAATGACTTATATTAAGCTGACCTAAAAAGTGCTCTAGTTTCTCTCATGTTGCATGCATTCAGTTAATTTACTCTGCTCATTTTGTATCATATTTAAAGAATGTTCACTAAAGCCCTTGCTCCAGCAAAGCATATTGTTTACGTTACTCTAGGCACATAATGAAAACCATAAAATCTTTGTCATGACTAATTTATACTTAAAATTTATTTCATGTGTGCATATTAGTTCAGGGCCTATGTACACACATTACAGATTTTCTCTGTACAAGTGACTAGATGGCCTTTAATGGTTCCTTCAAATACAAACTATGGTTGTATAATTGTATGATTCTACGATTCTATGTTTATCTTCTCAAATATTGTTTTTAGAAGGTTAGGACTCATTGTTTTGTTTTGTTTTTCTTATCTTTTGCAAACCTTTCTAGTTTATTAGTGAAATAGATAACAATATTTTTTTTCCCAAGAATGCACAGCTGTAATGGTACTGAGCATTGACTCATTCTCTGGACAGCTTAAGGAAGGTAAATAGCCATTTACATTAAAAAGAAAAAAAAAATCTGCACGGCACTGGAATGTGACAAACTAACTTTCTGAATTAAAAAAAACCCATATCACTATCCTGAATGTTTGAATGTAAGTTTTAACTTTAACCTATTAATGAGGCTGTGGAAATTACGACTCAGTGTGATAGTGTGCTCCTCCTCCCTCCTTCCAGCCAACCTGAACTTTACTTCCCATAATGTTTCTTTGTTTATTATTTTGTTTGTTTATTTATTAAAATATATTTATTTTTATCTCCTGTAATGTTTATTTATTTCCAAACATAATGGATGTATCTGATCATGATGACTACATCTGGCTCAAAGTGGATTTGGGTGAGGCAGATACAAGAAAACAGCCAAGGGCTAATTTGAGCCATGTGGCCACCTAACCACAGTGCTTGTCAATGTCTGACTCTAGCAAAATTTGGAAGAAACTAACTTCTGTAGTCAGTATGCAAGTATGGCTGTGAGTTAATCATCTTACCCCATAAATACTAAGCAGCCCAAGAGCCCTTTGAATACTCTTGACAGCTGGCTGCATGCCAGGATCTCCTCTTGAGTAGAAATACCATTCAAGGCTAAACCTGCTGCAGAGCTCCTTTTCTCCTTGAAGAGATTCCTCGCCACAAAAGATCCGCAGCAAGTGACTAATAGTTTGCTAAACTTTGTAAGCTTTGCTAAGATTTTTTTAAGACTGACTGTGCACATGTAACGCTTTAGACATAAACCACTGACCAAACTGGGACTAGGATTGAATTCAGCTGCACCCAGACACCTCTGAGTAGGAATTTAGAAAGCAAAGAAGTCCTCTCTCAATCTCGTGACTGAACGAGAGGGTCTCCCCAATGTGTCTGACTTACCCTGTCCTCTATGCAGTTAAATACTCAAGTGTACTTGACATTGAATCTTGTTAAACCACTCTCGCAAACATTGAACTTTGTTAACTCACTATTTTATATCAATAAAGTATATTGGTGCTTCTCTCTTGCAAGTGAAGTGCAACACTCCATCCACAAGAATCAGATACACTAGTGCACAGAAGAGTACAAGAATTTATTTTGCTTAGAGATTTTAGTCATAGATACCTGTTTTTGAGTTAACAACACATTCACTACAGACCAAGTGGAGCTGGGATAAAAAGAATTAAATGCATCAGTGGATTTAATTTAGTGCATTGAAAGCATTTCCATTTTATGGATTTTGAAGGGCCATTGTCCATTTTCTTGAATTTTAGCTATTCATCTGGTTTTGAGCTGCAAACTTTAAAATTATGAAGCTGGAAGAATCAAGGTACATTTATTTTTTTATTTCTTTCATTTTGTTTGCTAGCAGTACACTTGCAAGGGGACAAATGTTCTTACTTACAAAAAAATACTCTTAATTACAAAAAATGGTGACCGATTAATAAAAAAAAAGTCTAATTTCACATTACCAAACCCACCAACCCTAATCCAAAATATAACTTATTAGCTACAGTAGGCTCCCTGGAGTTCCTTCCTTGTCAAGAAAGCAGTCAGCTGAAGTCCTAGATAAATAAAGTTTATGCAGGTTAGTTTTACAGGATTAAGTGACAAGAGCTAACTAACTAACGTTTTAATATCTAAGGCTGGTTTTCTCTGCAGGCAATGCTCTGCAAAATGGGCTGCAAAGGTGCCTGTCCCTTGAAGGCTATATGGTTTGCAGAACAATATAAAACTCTCCCAAGGAACTCCTGATAATAAGTGTGGTAAGAACAAGCCGATCACCACACAAAGGCAACATTGGAATATCCCTAAAAGATTCCCTAAAAAAATTCCCTTATAGGCCTCATCCTTCTTTTTTGTGGAATAGATATTTAAAGGTGTGTCCCAAGACATGGTATACCACAATATTGCTATCTTTCAATATAAGCAGGTTTCAACATACAGGTGAAAAGATTATTTAGAGCTATTTAAATAGAATAAGAAATGATAATACATTTGTTCCCTTGAACAGATGAAGAGTTTTGTTTGTGTATTTATCTATTCAGAGACACACTTCAATTTTTTTTTTCTTTGATAATTGGAAAAGAATCTAAATATGTGAAAATATTCTGAATTTTAATGCACTAACTTTGTATTTAAACTGTAAATGACATCAAGCTATGTTTCAATTAACTTTTAAAAAAAAACTCCTTGCAATCACCATGGCTAGGATTCCCATCACAGAGGACTGATATCAGCTACCTGTTTCTAATGTAAATAACATTAAAGATTTTTTATCAGTGGAGTAGTGATTTTGTATGTAAGAGACAAGACACTTACTATGATAATGGGAATGTTACACTGTTTTATCTTTAAAAAAAATTACAAAAGTACTGGTTATTTATTGTTTTTATTTTTACTTGCTTTTTTTTTTTCTTTAAAGGCCTTACAGCTCACATGAAATTCCCCCTATTTTATTGCATGCTATTTCTAATCACTTTCATGAGATTACATATACATTAATTTTTGCCTCCAGCTATTTTAAAAAATGCCCTGTTGTTCCTTGCTGCTATTATTTTTTTTTTTTTCCCAAAGATGAGTTTATTTTAACTTCACATCTGTTTGTTCTCAAAATTGTTTCCTTGGTCTCTTCAGGAACAGAAACTATCTTCTAGTTTTATTAGAGCACCTTTGAAAAGTAAACACTTATCTTTTTACAAAGACCCAAAGAAA
Organism: Coracopsis vasa; assembly: GCA_026283785.1. Lineage (NCBI taxonomy): Eukaryota > Metazoa > Chordata > Aves > Psittaciformes > Psittacidae > Coracopsis > Coracopsis vasa. Next base: position 3,555 of record JANHGB010045899.1, on the reverse strand, counting down.
CAAGTAGCTTGAATATTTCTATTTGTTTACCTGGAAGTTTTGAACTTCCAATTCTGATTTAAATGTCTTAGTAGCTTAAAAAAAAGAAAACAAAACAAAACAAAACAAAAAGGTGATAAAATAAATTCTCTGATTTTGTAAAGGTGTTTGGGGTTTGGGGGGAGGGGTGTGCAGTTTCTGTTGTTATTGGGGCTTCTTAGTTTTTTGCTTTTGGACTGTTTGTGGGTTTTTTTCCTGAGCTGAAGGGATATGTTCCACCTTCCTTTTCAGATGTCTTATGTCCAAAGGATTCTGACACCTCTTCATTTACCATGTATGAAGAAACTGTACAGGTGTAAATGGCCAATGATTTACAACACACTTGAGACTTTTGCTGCAGTTTAGGGATGGATAGTGTCCCATTCGTGTATTATGGATGTGTGGGTGCACCCAAAGACATTCTTCAGATTTCTGAGCATTTTCAAGCCTTGTGAGACCCAGCAAAGGTTAAACAAACAAGCAAACAAATAAACATAAAAAATAATAGAATTCTATAATTCTATGAAACAACAAAAAAAAAGGCAAAAAACAAAATAGAAGAAACATTTATAAAAACTGGGGTGCATTCCACAATCAAAGTAATATTAATAAAAAAATACTAGTAATGAAATATTGTTTTATAGTGATGCTGTTTCTAATATGTGTAGACTGTGTAGTGACAGGCTCAAAAACCATAAGGCTAGCATGGCACTGGGTACAACACAGGCTGAACTACAATAAATCTATTTGCTTTAAATATGTAGTACTATGCTCATATCTTGATCTCCTTTAGGCATGTTTAGTATATTCTTTATTATATCATATATACAATTATGTGTGATCAATATTTTGTCCTCAATAGCATTTACACAACTGGTCATGGAGACTGAGGAAGTAGGACTGAAAATTAAGAATATGCATCAATCACTGTTCTTCAAAAGATTTTTAAGTGGAAAAATGCAGTGCCTCCTCAGTAAACAAACTGTGGCATGTAAAAAGTTCAGGAACACCATGTGGGTAACAGCTAAAAACTGAAAAGTGTGTATTCTTTAAACACCCACGGTCAATATGTGTAACTTTGTACTAGATGGAAATCACAAGAGAATCACACATTATCAGTGAAGTGAGTCATGGCTGATAGAGACATAAAACAAATGTATGACAAAGCTGCACCAGAAACTGTTAAAATGCATGTATTTGTGTGGATGTTATAAGTTAAAAATAACCATGTATTATCAATAGTTATGATTTTTATTTATTTATATTTTATTAACTAAAAAATAAAATAATTTACTAGTTGCTGGGTGTCAAATATACCCTAACAAATATGTAATCAGTAACCAAATTCCTCCAATAAAAAAATTAAAAGGACACTGTTGAGAGAGATCGTAAGATAAGAAGTTATATTTGGTAACAAAATATATGGAAGGGGTTTTTTTGGACTATAAGTACTTCAATATATTCCAGTGGGGCTAGGGTTAACAGATTTTAAAAAAGAGCATATCCAAAAGTAAATGTACCATCAAATTCCTTGCAAATATCCCCTTACTGTGTTTCACTCAGTGCTACTGTATTTCTCTTCCAACATCCTAAAGGAGGAAAAAACGAGGAACTGGTTTGTCATCATTAAAACCAGGTGAAATTATGAGTCACTTGCCGCTAAGGTCCTCACACAGCTACCATAATAAATGCTTCAACTTAATTCCTCTGACCTTGTCTCAGGACATTTAAGATATTTCTTGTTTAAGGTATTGTGTAACAAGGTCTCAAGTGGCATAAATAAGCTTTGCTTGATTCCAACTGTAGGTTTTATCACTAGTGGACTCTTTTACATTTGTTTCTTCTTGATAAAAATTTAACGCTTGTATTCTGGTTTTATTTCATATTAGCCATCAAAGCCATCTTTCTGATTCCATACACATTTATTTACATAGCAAATTTTTTAATGAATTTCAAAGAGACAATTGAAATGAATAAAGCCAAATTGAAGGGCAAAATTAATAATAATTAGAAGGGCAACAATGTTATTTGACTGCACACCTTTAATCATAAGTGAAAGCTTTACCTATCAGAATACAGATGCAATGGATACTGAAGCCATAAAGTCTAAAAAGTCTTCAGCAACCCTGTGTTATACACAAAGACCTCATGAATTTGCCTGGTAGTTTATAATTAAGTATTTTTTTATTAGGAAAATTGCATCATGATCTATGTAAAAGTGATTTAAATGCTTCTCAGGAGAAACTAATCCACTAATTGCTTCCTTACATTTTCTTTCAATAATTCTAAATCAAACTTTGTTGTGTTGAAAATTAGTAAGTTATTATTAATAAAGTACAGATAGAAAGTATTTGCTCGCAGCTGGTTACTCGTTCCATCTTTGATCACTCATATCAACCCACTTAATTTGTTCACGTGTCCATTCTATTAGTTTCAGGCTGTTGCTAGAGAAGAGTGGGAAAAAGCATAAAGAAGTAATGCCTTATAAGATTTCTATGTATTATAAAGATCTGTTTGGCTTAAAAAAAAAAAAAAAAAAGCTATTGGTGTTAATTCATAAAGACTTCTTAATTAGTATGAAGGCAGTCTATGTAAACAGAACACAAAACATTATTTAGTGCATCACAATCTGTCGTTCCTCAGGTTCAGATGTGCTTTACCACAAATAATTTTGTCCAACAGAGGTTTGTTTTTCAGTTTTAAAGGTCGATCAAATATTTCTCCACTTATTCCTATGATACTAAGTCTCAGATTAATCCACATACCTTCCCTGGTAGTTAATTGTGGGTGTGCAAAATATGCCTTTTTATATGCCAGTTTACCTAGAATCAATGTTATCATTTGCTGAATTTCAGAGCAATGGATTAATAGTTTGCAGTAATGGAAGATAATATCTAAAAGTAAAAAAAATTACAAAAGCTTGATTGAAAATATTCTTTTAAAAATTCATTTTTGACTTCTCCAGTGTCTCTACATCTCTCTTAGATTAAACCAAAATTTCCATCTGGGATACAGCTCCAGCTTTTAGATATTTTGTGTATTTACTTGAATATAGATGTTTGCATGTAAAATAAACTTACACTGAGTTTAACGAAAATCTGACCTAAACCTACTTGTGTCCACACACAGATGTGTAGTAATATTTGATAAGACTTAGAGCTAAAATGCATCCACACAATAAAAGCAGATATAACAATGGACTTATGGGACACCTATGTCCTTCTGGAATGACAGCTTGATGCCAGTCCTGATTTGCTGGAGTATCTATCTCAAGAAGAAATCTAGAGGCCTAAATGTGTACAACTACATTGAAGCTTCTTTGTTCAAGAAGATTTTATGGTTACTCTGACCCTCACTAGGAATATGTTACTGACATAAAGCAAAAGGATACCCTTTTGTCCTGGGTTCAGCAGTAGCAGTCATTCCTATCCTTAGTAACTGGTACAGTGCTGTGTTTTTGACTTTCAGCCTGGGAACAATGCTGATAACACTGATGTTTTTAGTTGTTGCTAAGTAATGTTTACTCTGACCAAGGAC
>JANHGB010045897.1:7358-26137 GCA_026283785.1 Coracopsis vasa | reverse complement strand
CATATGCCACCATCAGCATAGCTCACAACCTCACAAGGGCACGCAAGCTCTTTCCCCGCGACAAGGGGGTGTCCGTGTTGCAAGAATAGACATGAATTATACTGCAGAATAGGTGGAACCCCACTGAATACAGACAGCTGGGGAGTCTCACCCAGACATGCTTTCAAGTTGCATGTGGGGAGTTTTGGTGTTGGGAAGGTTAAAATAACACTAATTCTGTAGCCTGTCTGTACTGGACATTGCAGGATATATCCTTAGCTTCCTCCCTACTTTCCCATTAATGGAAAGAAGCCCTCAGTTTGTTACAGAAGCTGTTTAGTCTCATTCAATCAGAAGTGGACAGGTCAAGTCCTGGCACACATCTACGCTATTTGTACCAACACAAAGTTAAGAAAATTCCACGTGATAACTTTTAATCTGTGGTTCCTGAAGTTAATTTGTCTTTTGATAGTTGTGAAATTACTTATCAGGCAAGCCTTGTTTGTCCTGTGAGGGTTAAATGGCAGATTTTAATGTGATGCAGAGCACAGAAAGTATATTGCCTTAGCAATGAGCTGATGAAAGCATCCTCATCATTACTAATTGCACTATTTGCACAGAAGATACGATTCAGTTTGGGTGAGTGAACTGAGATATTTCTGAACTGACTTGGACATCATTTTTGTAAGATGTCATTTGGCTCACAATAGCCTTATCTGAGTCAACAATCACAGTTAGAATTGGAACAATATATCTCAGATATTGACTTTCTGTATCTGTTGAATCTGAAGTTCTCACCATTTTAAGTATTTTTATAGCCTTTCTGTTTGAATTGTGATTGAATGCTGACCATTGTAAATGCAACCACTTCCAAGTAGATAAAATTAGAAGATTCCTAAATTTGGGTATCTGCTTCACTTGCTCCTATTTGCATTTGTTCAGGACTTTTTCTGTCTCCTTGGAAGTTCAGGCTTTCTGACTACTGCCACTTGAAATGTTTCTGGTGAATCTGTTCTCAGATATGACTTCTGATTAAGTGAATGGAAATAAATTAAATGATAACCTTTCATAACTTTTTGTTATGAAAGACTCCAGTATTTACAGACACATTACATGTGTCATTTGTAGAATGATAGGTTAAGTATTAAAAGGAAAGCCCTACTTTTCCATTTGAGGTGTTTTGCTACTAATTTACAGCCTAATTCAGGGATCCTCAAAGTATAGATACTGGTGGATTTTTGATTGTATGCCATACAAGATCTCAGGTAGTGAAGCCTGTACTTTTGCACAGGACTTGTTGGACAGGAAACGGCAAGGTGTTTACAATGCATTAACACAACATATTCTGAAATACAGTATCTCTTTCAGGTAATTTTTTTGATTGCACAATTTAACTAATAGTCTCTTGGATGCTATGTAAATACTATTCTTGCCAGGCCAAATTCACATCATTAATGGTCACGCTGATTTTTTAGTTGTTGTTAGGTTCAGGTATTATCAATAGATTGTAAAGCTGCTAAATGAATCATACTTCTAGAGCTCAGAATGTGGCAGTTGTTATTCCTCAGACTTAGATTAATCACACACAATTACTTTTGATGTACAAGTTATCTTGAACAATCTAATCAAATATTCAGTATTCATATTGTCACCTACTTATTGTAGACAAAAAACTACCCATTTTTAGCAATCTGATCTAGTATTACAAAATATTTTTTACTGGACACACAAGAGGAAATACTAAACCAAAAATGTAATTGAGACCACTGAAATTTAGGTTTTAGTTCTTTCCTTCCTCTCTTCCTTCTGTTTCCTTTCCTACGCAGATGGTTTTGAGCATATGTCTTGATAGGGCTTGTACAGTTCACTTCAAAGCCCTGTGATTTACAGCCATGCAAGCATCTCTCCTGTGGTCTTTTCTTCCATTATAACAGGCAGCATACAGCTCTTATTCTCTTGGTGAATTGCATCTGCTCTTTAGTAGATGGAAAACTGGTAGAAAAATGGATGGAGTAGTTATGAGGGTAAGAAAAAAAACAAAACAGGTGAGTTATCCTACCACGACCTGCATTTCGTATTCCCTATTCTTTCAGCTGTTGAGTTGCTTTGCTGCTTTCAGTGTTCCTAAACTATTGCACTGAGAGGCACAAATGGACAAAAATAAGGTGTGACCTTAGACCTATCTCCATTAATGTGTAGCATAGACCTTAGACCTTAATATGTAACATAGACCTGGCTTTAGACCTAGCTCCACTAGTGTGTACCACAACTTTTTCATCTCTTTTCTTTGCTATTTCTGCTGTCTCATTTCTTAATAACGTCCTTTGGAGGCTTAAAATTAAAGCAATCTAAAACACCTGTCAGTAGCAGAGGAAAATCTATTAAACAACGGCAGGTGAAAATCTAAGAACTGTCTTATGCTAAATGTTGCCACATCAGTTCGTGCACCAAAATTGTGAAACCTGATTTTGAATCATCTTGCAGCCTTGATTAGAAAATGATTTTTTTTTTTTCCCCGTATGTGCTAATCTGTTCTGGAGTGAGAGGGAAAAGATTTATGCTGCACACAATTCCTGTGCATTTAAACTAGCTGAGGCTATGACTGTGCATTAAAAAGTAGGCAATGAAAGATTCTGTTTTTCATGTTTCTCTAGTTTGCCATTTTAACTTAAACTTCTGAGAAGCTGATCGTTCCTCACAAGCAAGGTAGCTCTTTGAAAACAGCTTGCTTTCCTACACGGCCATTTCTGCAGCGTTAAACTCCTAGTTCATGTCTGTTACTTTCAAAAGCTATGTGATTTAAAATAAAGCCTTAAGGCTTTCTCAAAGCCAATTCCTAACATCTAAAAAATAGTACTGTGTGAATATAAAAGGGCTGGGTTGACAGAATGTTAGTACCAAGAAACCTTGGGAAAGATGAAGTACTCACTGTGTTGGGCTCATAGCAAACAAAACATACTTGGAAAGCACATGAGGCTTCATATTACTGAGAACCAGACTATTTGTTACACTAAGCGTTGCTCTGTCAGGGCTTGGGTCCACCTCTTGGTTTATGTACTATGAAATTTTCCTAATGTTCTGTTCAGAGAAGTCAGCTGTAGAATTAACCTTTCCTTCTGACACTGAATTTAAAGGAAAAAATATCCCCATACTTCTTTAGGAGGTACCATGTTTAATCTCCACAGTTCCAAGTAGCTCTGATAGTGACTAAGCACACTTTCTTTCAGGACTGATTATTAACATTCACTCCAAAGCTGGGTTTGCAGATGTGACCACCATAGCAACAACAGAAAACAACTTCAGTAACAAAAATAACATAGGTAATTTGGGTGGGCTTCCTGGGCAGTTTGAAGTAAATAATAAGATTGGATTAAGGATCTGGATTCTGTTTCTTTACATTTTATTTGAGACATTAACTTTTCTTTGTCCCTATCTTTATTGCCTTTTATGTTGTGTGTTTTATGACATTTATAAAAGTTAGTGTTTGATAAACATCACCAGAGAGTGAAATAGAGATTCAGTTCAATGTAGAATTTTATTTATAATATATTGCTATGTTTATAAACATCTCTCTGTGACTCTAAATTCAGTTAAAAAGCCAGGCAAGTCTCTGGGCACAAAGGAGATGCATCAGAGCATCTTATAAACTTGCAAATATGGTTGCATTAGGCTAAGCTAATTACTGCTGAGGCAAATGAGCACCAGGCTTGGAATACTAAAAGTAGCTTCTAGTCATAGCCTGTGGTTCAGTCAGGGAGAAATGTAGCTGGGAGAGGGCTATGATCAGATGGAAAGGAAAAAGCAAAGTAGTTTTTATAGTGGTACAGACAGCCTAGTTATTTGGGGTTGACAGGCCTGGGACCTGTGGCTACCAAGGCTGAAAAAGGAGAAACAACCACTCAAGGAATAAGAGGAATAATTTGAAATTAGCAAAAAATAAAGCCAAACCAAACACTGCTGGATGATGAAAGGACTCATGGAAGAACAATTGCATGGCATAGGACTAAGAACATAAGGTTCACCTTGTGTTTAAATTAAACCTTTGCTGGAAGCCTAAAAAGAGTAGACTTAGTTGAAAGATCATGTCAGCCACTTGCTTGTACAAAAGAGGTCAAAGAGAAACTGATGCAGCAAATTGAAGAGAGGAGGGGGCAATGGCAGATAGTATATTTGGAGTGATGTTGCTGCAATATATTTCACAGTGGGGTTAGCATACATTTCATCACGGATTTCTCTTGAGCAGAGTAGGCAACCCTGGATGTCAATTTAGTCTGCTTTTCTTCTTTTACAGATTAACTTGCCTTACGTAATAATTTCAAAAGCTGTTGAGTTTAAGAAAGCCACAAGCATCTATTTGTGGATTTGCTTTCTGCCCTGACACAGTATTTTCTTGGGTACTAAAAACACCAAAAGCAGCGTTTTGTAATCCAACTCTGAATACAAGTGCTGTTATCATATTGTATACATTACTGGACACTGGTCAGTAAGCAAGGTTAGTGTGGTAAGCATTGTAGTAGTGTTGGGGTTATACCTGGGAAGACCTAAGACTACAGGAGGAGCCAAGTGCACAGGGAAAAGCTGTAACTCTATTAATTTATGTATTTACTTTGGTTTTTTTATTTGAACCAGTTAAGAGAAAATTGAGACTTGTACCAGTTTTCTGACTGTGCCACTATGCAGCGTGCTTTATCACTGTTTCAAGTATGACATTGAGTCTCAAAGACTAGTGTTTTAGAGCCATCCCCAGCCTTCAGCACCCTTCACAAGCCAAATACATAATTATCCCCCTAATCCTCCTTTTTGCTGAGCTTGTGCCCCTCTGTGATTTTCTTCACAGAGTCCTTGAAATTGTCTGTAAGGAGCTTGTTCTTCTTTCACCAGTTATGAATATCTTGGTTCCTCAAGTTCTGCACCAGCCAAGGCTTTGCCTGTTTATTGGATGCTGTGTGGGAATCAGTTGAAGCCTGACTGCAACTGCTGAACCCAGGCCAAAGCCTGATGGAAGTATCATGGACATCTCACTGGGTTTCCAAGAATGCAAGAAATGGCCTGTGGGGTCAAACCAGTTTCTGATGGTGACAGTTGGAAATGCTGTGTAGGGAGATCACACAAATCTAGCTGATTCTGCCATCCATGCCTCTTGTGCTCCTCTAATAGCCACATTCATTGTTTCAGAGATGTTAGAGAGGAAAGTCTGGTGTGTTCCTTCAGTATCTGTTTATGGACCTGTTGTCCATGAACTGGTACAATACCTGCCCAAACCTTTTGCCTCTATGGCTTCCTATGGCAACAGATTCCAGAAGTTCACTACAACCCATGAAAAAAAAGCAGTTTACATGGTCTAAACTGATCCCCTGCTATTTTCAGTGGGTGATCTATAGTTCTGGTATTTGAAGGATTTAGTGGGTAAGTTGTGCATTTACCTTTTCCTTGCCTTCATGATTTTGTAAGCTTTGCTTATATGCCCCCTCAGCATTTTTTAGTTCTCCTTGCAAAGCAGCTGATCTCTCCCTTTCGTCATTCTAATTGCCCTTTTGTGTTCCTTCCTTCTCTCTGCTATTTCCTTCCTGAGATGTGGAGAGTGGGGCTGCAAATGGTGCTTGAGATGAGAGCTCAGCAAGGATTTGCACGGAGGCAGAACAGTGCCCTGTGTCTTGCTTTACTGCCCTTCTGGTTACAGTAGACAAACTGCATCATCGGCTGTTCAGTGCTGAGATGCGCAAACCCATGTCCCAGCCATTCTCCTTTTGCATCTTCCTGATCCTGCAGCCATGTTTTTATGGTGCTCCCCAGAACTGCAATAAGCACAAGCTCCTGAAATACTCTAGGGATCATTCTGACTCTGCATGTGAATTTTATTCCTTTTGGAAAGCTGCAAATAGGGTTTACTCCTGCCAGCTGGAGGTTGACCTTCCTTCCTCATGGGCTGATAACTGACCAGGATAATCCCCCATAGGTTATGTTAGCACAGCCACATGAGTGCAGGGAAAGACTCCCCAGAATTCTGTTTGTGGTGGCTCTTGCCAGGTAGCTGCTCACACTGCTGGCTAGGGAGGGAAAATTTCTCATTTCTGGCAATGAAGACTTGCTTCCCACCATTTATTTTGATTTCCACATGTTCTTTCATGAAATGTTTAATTCCTTTGCATCACAGGCTGTTTTCCACATTAGCAATTCACTTTAATACCAATTTCTTTTGAAACTGTCAGATTTTGAGAAGTAAGGCTGAAATAGTTTACGTGATCAGAAACTGAAACCTAAAGATTCTCAGTCATTTCTGCAAGATTTTTATTAACATTTATCCACAAATAGCTATGGATATTTTTTTTTAGAAAAGCATCTTACTCCCAGAGCCATATTACTGCAAAGCTAGAATATGCTTCCTAGTGGGGCTGAGGAGGAGTCCCTGAGGCTCCTTGTCCCAGGTTCCATGAAAGAACATGGGACATGTGCTTTATCTCCCACTCCCTGCCATGGTCCAATTTTGTTCATGTCAAAGGCATGGAGGCAGATATTGGAAATTTTCCAACTTGAGAAGCAGGCTGAGGTATCAGCTGTGGGGAGGCTTGTGCTGCTTTTTAGCAAGTGGTTATTTGAAAAGTTATTATTCATTTCATTGTGGGCATTGCTGTGGTGAAATTTCAACCTAAGTAAATATGACAGGAAAAGAGGGTAAGAATGTACCTTAAAATGGACTGGTTTGGTTCCAATTTCTTTTGAGGATGGACACTCAGAAGCCACAGGCCCCATGCGGTACCTCTGTGACTCAAAAACATTATTTGTGTTTTTTATGTCCTTTCAGTTCTGAGTTTCTCAAGTGATGCTGTGGCTCTTCCCATTTTGACAGGCCTCTATGTCTGCAAAGTTAAAAGCATGCTCTTTCCAGTTGCTAGCTGCTAGTGAGTTGTAGCTGACAAAAAGAAGATATTGAAGAAAAATATTACACAGAAAATGGGAGAAGAAACATGGCTTTTCTTTTGTACCTGATACTTCTCTTCATCTAGGTCACTATTCACAAAATGTGGACATGTTACTTGAGAGACTGTTTTTCTTCCTGAGATATTTTTGTAGCTATGTGGTGTGAGCAGTATTTGTGTCTGTCAGCACCAGGCAGAAGGTGGAAACGTCCACGAAGGCACAAGAAGGCATCTGGATGTGCGGCAGGTGTTGTGTCTATGCCTGAGACTGACAAGGACCAATTGTCACTAGTACCTGCCTAGAAGAAGCTGAGCAAGGTCAGAAGCATGTGAACTGCAAGTTCAGCAAAGTGTTAACTCTGAATAGCTGGAAAGAATGCAAACCAGACAGAGGATGTTTCACTGTGAAATCACCTTTTTTGAGATCTTAGATAAACCGCTATTGGAAGCAGCAAGTTAGAAATTACCTGCTATAAAAGAGACTGAACAGCAGGTCATTCTATAAGAGTCCTATGATTTGAAATAGATTTGTCAGATTGGCTGCAAGAACCAGATCTCTGCCATCTGAACACAATGCAAAGTCTCCTTTAGGAGTTAGGAAGAGGGTTTATGTACTGTGAAGGTGCTTTTGTTTGTCTTTTGTGGGTAGAGTTCTCTGGTGTCTGAACACTTGTTACCAGGGAGTCTTTGCTGAAGTACTGGCTGGACAGAAGGGGATAATCCTGGAGACTTCAGTGTAAACGTAATGCCTTGTATGTTCAAATACTAAATGTTTTAAACCATTTATTAGGGAAGGTAGAGGAAGAGTAATGAAGATGGGAAGATTGGTATCAGCAATAAATTTCAGTTCTAAGGGATGCTGCTGTTCTTTTCTTTAAGATACCCTCTTAACTTTAAAACAGGGTTTTGATGTCCAGCAGTGGAGATGCACTGGGCTTCACCAGTGTCTCTTCTGCATCACACAGAATTCTGATCAGCATTTGGGGAGCTATAAGCTGCTAATTTCTATTTCCATTCTCCTTCTTTCAGTCCTCATGATAATTTTAGCAACTGCACAGGAACGCTCCATTTCACACAAGTGCTCAGAGTCCCTTGTTCCCAGCCCATCAGCCACAGCAGCTGTACAGAATGAGGTGAAGGAAAACCATACTGTGGGGAAGAGATCTTCTTTAAAACAAGGGTTTATAGGGGCAAGGGTTTATAAGTGCAAGAGTTTATAGGGACAAAGGTTTATAGGTAGAGTGTATCCTTTTTTAACCGCAAAGCCAAGCCAAACTTAGAAATAGGCCCTAAGTCTGTTGCCTGCCTGCCTTGAGGCACTACTTTAAGCTCTCTCAGTCCTAGCTCCTGGAAGCAGTCAGAGCTCCTTTCTGAGCTGCTATGCTAACAACCAGCCAGCACAGCTAGTTTTGGAAGCTGTCAGTTGTGATGGTAGAAGTTCAAGGCTTCAAATCTTAGTGCTGTTTCCTGATAGTGAAAACATTGCCTCTGAACTCAGTTGATTAATTTTTTACTCTTTTCATTCAAAATAACTGTTTTAAATGGTGAACCAAAGCACACAGCAGAAAGATTTAAAGTCAGGTGCCTCTTATTGAGCAGGATGTTGTGATACACAATGTCATGAGCATGCTCTGTTTTTTCACTAGGACATTCAGACTGCTGGATAGATGCTCCAGAATACCTACTTAGAACTGGGTAATCCTCTTGGTTTTACTACTTTACTTCACAGTTATATAATTTTCTTTTAAAAGTTCGTTACAGGTACATACCTATCCACAGCTTCTTGGCTATTCTGACTCTCAACATGTTTTCAGTGCCTTAATTCCTACATGTCACCTTGAGCCAAAAATGTAAGTAATAGAGAAACATGAAGAAATGCATCCATGTGTATCAATTGAAAGCTGTGTCATTGCCCATGGTTAAAACTGGAGAAAAATGTGAAGCTGTAAAATAAACCTTCCAATATGAAATTTAAGAGGTACGATCTCTTCAACTTTGAAGGTGATTGATGATGTTGCAGAAATGCTTACATGTGGGAATGAGAAGTAACAAACTTCTCAGTTTTAGACAAAAGCATAATAGCTTGCAGGTGAAGTTTCCTGCTGGAAGCTGCAATCCAGTAGATAGGGATTTCCACATGTGAGGTAAACCTCTTTGCACCATCTAAGGACTTCAAAATGAGACCAGGCAGCTTTCTAAAAAATTATTTGATTCTATCCTATGTGAAAGTCCTTTGACTGCTCTGTGCAGGGAAGCCTGGAAAAGTACAGTTGTCTCTTCTGGCATTCTGTCTGAGAGTTCTGTAACCAAGAATGCTCAGTTTACCCACCACACCTGCACATGGCTTGTGTAACCATCCATGACTTGAAAGTCTTGGGGCTTTGTATTCCAAATTCATTATATGTAAATAACATTTCAGAAATCCATGGCATTTCTTTTAGCTAATTACTTCACCTGACACTTCTCGTTCTTCATATGTTGCACATTTAAATTGGCTTTTAATGCTTTTTCATTCATTAGTATTCTATACCTTCCAGCAGCTGGCATATGCTAGGTTAGTTTTCTTTTTAAAGTCAAAATATCTATAAGGCATGGACAAATGTTTATATCAAAATAGCACCTGTAGTACCACGTTCTTCTATTGAACCAAGAAGTAAAATGCTGTTGTTGAGGATTAGTAGTACTTTAGTGTCAACATTATTAGACAGAAGGAATGTTACCTCTTACAGTCAAAACTTCGTAACCATTTTTCATCAGGTTGGTGTTACTGTTTTTCAAGCCTTGGATACAATGGATGGCAGCATATGGGATCTGTAGCAGTTTCCTCATTCAAAACCTCTTATGAAACAGTTTCTAGGATTTAACTGATAAAACTACTGCCACGCTTTTGTGTCTGTTTTAGTAGCCCGGAATGATGGAGGATAATTAACTTTGTATTAGGCCAGTAGCATTTTGTTCAGGTTAAGCCTATCTCCCCAAAAATTGACATTGAGACATAGTCTTGCTTAATATCAAAAGTAGAGGTAAATTTAAACCACTGGTCAGGTGAACTTTAATGACAGACTTTTAGACCAACAGGTACGTTAAGACACCAGATCATTACAGCAAAAATGCATTCAGATCATCCTAGATAACCTAATTGGTACCTTCATTGGCTTACTTCACTTAGAGAAAGCCAAAAGGGTCCTACCAGAGGCTGCAACTAAAGGAATGTGCATTTGAATTACAAAAAACTGTCTCCACTTTACTTGACACTTCCTCCTTTCTCAGCCCTAGCACTTTGAGTCCCATCTGAAGGATGTTCAAGTAGTTCTTTTTCCAGCTGTATTTGGGACTAAATGACAACTAGGTTATAAATCATGCCTGTTACACTTTTATTTTTGTTAAATCTTGTTGTTGTTGTTGTCAGGCCTGGAGCACATTCCCCACTCCTGGGCTGTCTGCCTTTGCTCGAGGTTGGTTCTGACATGGTGCCTCTGGGTAACCTTGGTTAGGTGAGTTGTGTGAGAAAGCTGTGAGAAGCAGTTCCTTCACTCTGCAGCTGCATTTCAGCTCATACTCCTGCCCTGTTTGTGCCTGAGCTGTGTTGCAGCCATGCCCATGTAACCTGTCAATCTGCACCTGACCTCTTGGCATAACCTTGGGTCAGCATTGTTACTATGAACTTGTCTGGCCATCAGTGGCTCTTGCCTGCCTTGGTTACTACCTCACTGGACCTGATCATGACCATGATTTGATGACTTGCTTTTCCTACTTGGACCTGTGTTATCGCCATTGACTTGCTTCATGAACACTGTGGACCCTTGGCTGACCATGGTTACTGTCACTCCACCTGCTTTGCTCATCTTGCTCAAGTACTGTGGGACAGCACCTTTGGCAATGACATTATGACTGTGCCTTGCTGTCCCCTCTGGTTCAGTCATCCCTTCCCCAAAGATTTGTTGCTATAATTTTTCTCCCAGCATACGAGTAATGCCTTTTTGTTGGTGAATGTCTATCTTATGAAATAACTTAATACTTCAATGTGGTATCTTCTTTGACCCATTATTTGGCCCATCCAAGTGTATTTCTGAACATTTACAAGCTTCACCAAAAAGCCCAGAGCTTGTTTCCAGCTGGATAGCAGGTATGAGCAGATCTGAACCTTTAAATATTTATGTACGTAAGTAGAATCCTTTCAAGCCACTGTGATTTCCTGGTTTAATTTTTTAAGGATTAGTTCCCAAGATGAATTCCTGGTACAGAACATGTCTGGTGTGGCAGTTTGCTGTTGTAAGACCACTGCTTACAACAGATGTAGTCTATTCTACTAGGCCACCAGTTTACTGTTTCATCAGTTATGGACAGTCTGGGGACACAACATTCTTCGTGACCGAATAAAAAGGAATTAATGGAAAATTTGAGGACCAGCTGTTACCATCTCCAGGCACAGCCTACCAATAGAAGATAGCTTATATTGCCTATATGAAGTTGCAGTGTGTGAGTGGCTACACTAAGTGCAATAAAATGGAAGGCCATTAGCCAAAAAACAATGCAGACAATCTACTAAATAATCAGGGATTCAGTGGTACCTGTGCTACCTGTTCAACATGGCTTCATTATGTGATGTTCAGTACTATGTTAATAAGATCTCAGTCTGAATGACAGGTTAGCCCAAGGACAGCCTTGAGCTTAGAGTTCTAGTTCAGATATACGTGCTTGAACCTGTAGCATGTGGTGCAGACATACTCTCACTTCTTCTGATGCCAGCCATAGTTAAAGCTGTTCAGTGCTTCCCATTGGAAATAAGACATGGTTAAAACTTTATGAGACTGCAGTTTGTAATTTGTCTCAGTCTGGATTTTTCCTGACAATGTCAGTAAAATTTTCCAAAGAGCAAATGATGGAAGCAGCATGTTGATTTGACCATGTCAGTAACCAAATACCTAATTCTTACACTCCTGGGGCTGAGAAAGGCCAGCTATGTCTTTGCTTTGGACTTGGGAGATGATGATTGCTGGGTAGAAAAGAGGGCTTACAATCAGCTGTGACTTCTAGAAAGAGACTTTCTGGGATAAAAAAATGGTTGAGAAAAAGTTTTCAATAGACACTTGTGATTGATTCCCAGCTGCTCAGAAGATGAACCTGATGTGAGTATGCCCCAGTCTGGAAAGTCTGGCCTCAAGCAGGCATTTGTATTTCTCCTGAGCAACAGGTCTGCTTTGGTGCTTTTCATAAGCTCATTTATTCCCTCAGAAGGTTGGTCAAGGTCTCTCTAGAATGGAAAGTTCATTGCTTTCATCAGTGAAGAGACCTGAAATCAACAGTCCAACTCCTCAAGGTGATAGATCAGAAGATAAAACTAGAGAAGGATGTTGGTTCTTAATGTTGCACCAGAAAGGGAGAGTGAACAGAGGTTTCCAGGGAATAGTGGTGTAACCACACAGGTGGCTCAGAGGCACCTAGAAGTATTGCCCAGAAAAGCTGCCGCTGGAAACCCAGCGTAACACGGAATAGAAGCAGGTCCCATTCCAGGGTTCCAGTGCCAGACGCCTTTGCCCTGAATTAACGGGTGGTGATCACAGGCAGTGTCAGGAAGAGGCTGACAGTGGCAGCTTTCATAGCCACAGACAAAAGAGAACAAAGAGAGCATTGCTCATTTGAGGTCCTCCCCCATGCAACGAATGGATAGTCTATTTTAAAAAGTTTCTTTTCTTTCTTTAGTAATTCTTTGCCTTGTGGATCTCGCACATCCTGGAGGATCCTCTTATCTTGTCTCTTACCCTAAGTCTCAGATACTTTCTTTGATCTCTTTGGGTGAGCCCTATTTTCCAACCAGTTATGAAAATGTGATTAATTAATTTTTTTTTTTCTGTCCTTTCACATAACTCCCAAATAATGGATACAGGAATTGCAAATGACAGGCACCAATGCACTAATACTACAGAAAGTTCAGTGTAACTTGTGATGCTGCAGTGCCTTGCCTTCCTTCCCTGTTTGCTTTTTAGGAATGAATCTGAGAAATCAACATTCCCATAAGAACTAATCCATCCCACAGCCTATCTACTTTCCCTTCTTTTTTCCTGGTGGGGAATAAGGAGGACAGTGCAGCTAACGTAACTGTGAACTCTGTTTGCTTTATATGCCAGCTCTATTTTCCCTATCTCTGATTTTGTCTAAACTATAAACTTTCAGGGCAGGATCTGTTTTTTAATATTGCTGTTTGCTCAAAAACCTAACATAGTTTTGAGACTCTGCTGGCCCCAAAGCACAATGTAATATACACAGCCAGATTATTGGGGAAAATGGAAAGATCACTGTGCTGCTTGAAGTAATTTTTCCTGTTCAAACAGAACTTGCCAGCACACCAGTTTGTGTAAAATGTACTACTTGGAGGAACAGCATTGTCAGAAAGGTCATTTCTGCATGGAGGGTAGCAGGCAGCCTAGTCTACAAGAACCAAGGTACACTGAGCTCAGAGGGAGTGAACTGCAGTTGAGGAAAGTAAGGAGACTGATCCTTGTAGAAGAGTCAGAGTCCTGTTCACAGCCATCTTCCTGAGAGACAAGCCCATCCTGGCTTCATCTCTGTGTTCATTGTGAATTACAGCAGTTGCAGAAACCCAAGCCCTTCTGTGGGTGGTTTTGGTGGTCCCTTACCCTCTTCCAGCAGCAAGGGAAGGCTGGAAATGGCAGGTAGGATGCCCATGTTCGCAGACTGGATGGGCAGCCCATCTGCAGTGGGCTCTGAACACACCCACATTAAGGGGTGATGTGAGAAAAGTCTTCGCCCAGAGGTAGCTGCTAGAATAGTTCATCCACTCCCATGTGCCTTGCTTTGGCTTCAAACAAGAAGGTATGTGGGTGGTGGTCCAGGCTGCATCCTCCAGCACTGCAGCCTTCAGGCACAGGTTGAAACCTCAAGTGGGCAAGGCATTAATAGATGCTTTTCCTGAGGCAGGCTATTAGCTGAGTTGGTGAAGGTTGGTGATGTTTAGAGAAAGAAGGTTTGAAGTAGAAGGGAAGCACATCCATTCCCCTTGTCCCTGCCTCATCAAAAGGCAGGATCAGGGTATAGCTCTAGAAAGCGAGCAGCTGTGTTGTGCCTTGCAAAGGGCCTGACTTGCAAGAAGGCTTGGAACAGATCTTGCTGGAGAATCGTGGGCAGGGCCAGGTGTAGAGCTGACACTTGCAGGCAGGTCAGAAACACCCATCTGGACTACATCTTCCTGCAAAGAAACCTGCTAAAGGTCTGGCCTGTGTTTCAGAAGAAGCTCCTCTTATATGCCAGCCTGGGGACTCTTCAATACACAGCTTCACCATCTGATTACAAATATGGTTGGACTTTTAAAGCAAGGGCAACCCCAACAGCAGAAGGGAGCATAGGGAGGAACTGTGCCATAAGTGATTGCTTATGTGTTCCTCTTCTTTTTCTTCAAAGACCATTGTTATTTACACTTTTTTGCCTTAAAAGCTGCTGCTTGTTGATTGATTCTCCTGACCTTAGCCAACCCATCTGGAACCAATGTCTAAAACTTGGATTTCCACCTGTTTACTCACTATGTCTTTTATTTTCCTGTCTCATTTTTCCTCCATCTTCGCTACTCAAAAGTTTCCAGAAGCCCCCAAGCCTATTTACTTATTTGATTTTGACTTTCTTCCACTGCACTTCAGGGGGTTTTGACTCCTCTGCGCTTTTTATCCTCTCCTGTTTCTCATTTTTTATTTTCTTCCCTCTCATTCTTACTTTGTTACCTTCCATGTTGCTATCAGTGCTAACTTCTCTAATTACGAGTTTTGGAGAGCTGAGTGTAAGAATAAAATAACAATGATGCTTCCTCATAGCTGCCATTGGTCTTGAGCAGTAACCACCCCATTGTTCACAGAACTGTGTTTTTGATAACAGTAGTAAATACATTCACCAAGTTGTGTTCCTTGAATATCTCTTGTTCACTTAGAGATGTTCCACCTGATTGCTATTAGAAAAATATAGATGAGTTAAATTCCCACTTCTTTATCAGGTGTTTACCTCTGAAATTGAAGTTATCATAAGGATTAGTATATAGCTGCGGAATGGCAATAAATAAAATCTAAGTGTAGTACTATTCAGTGTTAAGCGTGAACACGCACATTTCAGCCTAGCCAAAGCTTTCATGCTTTCTTAACATGTTTGCAGTCTCATGGTCTCACATGATTGTGAAGAGTATCGGTCTCATTGCAGAACTCAAGGTGCAGTCATTACATGTGTTCTGTTATCTCCTCAAGCCCTTTCATTTAAATACCTCTGTGTGAGCTGGTTGGCTGTGTTCTGCTACGAAACCTGTATTCAGGATACCTGTACTATTGATTGACAGTAGGTACCTGCCATTCCTGTGTTAACTGCACACTTTGTGTCACCTACCTGTGTCACCGTCAGAGCTAGAAGCCACACATATCCTGAACTGCATTGCAGAGGGGGGCTGAATACTAAACCAGCCTAATACCTCAAATATTTCATATTAACCCATTATTACATAAGCTGCATATTGCTTTATCCTCTGCTGACAATACCATATGGTGCTTTCTGTAAGCCAATACATCACATGTACGTCTGTATTACACACACGGCTACACCTCTCAGGAACCTAATTGTTTCTGTAGTACATGCTTTAGTACAGGCAGCATGCCCAGTTACCTACATGCAGGTGGGTATTCACACCATCTGCTTTAAGCATGTAAGCAGAAGTGCTGAGGCAGGAGCTACAGCTCCCTGTGCAGTCAGCAGAGAAGGTTTTCTGCTCTGCTAAACCAGTGTTCATGAGTGAACACGGGTGCTGATCCCTAATAGGCCAGAGTACAACATTTCCGTTCATTCCAGTCTCTGTTTTGGAGCAGACAAACTGGGCCTGAGAAAGCTTGGGAATGATTGGGGATGGGTGCTCCCAGGACCATTCCCAGCAGGCAACATGCACCAGTTGTTGGCTCGCATGGTCCCAGCACCATGCATGCAAGTTGTCTCAGTGGTCCCTGGCTGTGACTATCCCAAAGCCGTTTTCTCAGCCTGTGGTGATATGTGCAAAGGCTGGGGAGCACAATTCACATGGGACAGCTAGTGCAAATAAAGGTGCTGGGTACTTCAGCTTCTTCTGTGTTGTCTGTTACCGTGTTGTCTCCCCCATCCTCCTGCAGACCCCTGTTATACCTGTAGGTATCTCTTTTTGACTTTCTAACCATTATGTCCCTCACTAATTTTAGTTCCAGCTGGGTTTTAGCCTCCTTGATTTTACCCCAAGTGCCTGAACAGTGCTTTTTGTTCCTGCTACTGCTTCCTGCATATTCCCTGTCTGTATTTTAGGTCATTAGGATTGTCCTTGCCTAGACAAATGGGCTGTCAGCTGAGGTTCCCTATACTCCTGCACAAGGGGATAGTTAATGCATGAGCTCTCAGTTCTTTTTAAAAACCAATTAGTTCTTCTGGAGGCTCTTCCCCTTCACAGCTGCTTCCCACAGCTCTTTCCTGAACAAGTCAGTCTGTGTGCCCAGTCTGAACTGCTGCTCACCTTCCCGCTCTGCTCTGCATCTGTCACCTCGTGGCTACTGCAGCCCCAGCAGCGCTCTGTGACAGCTCTTGCTCCCCCGCTCTTCCCTGCTCCTCAGCAGGAGGTAAAGCCAGCATTGGGCAGAGGGCCATGACTGCTCCTCTCTTGCTTTTGTATTAGGAACATGTCCCTGCTACACTCTAAGAACCTCTGGGACTGCCTGCCCAGTGCCATGCTGCTTTTCCTGGTATTTGATATTCCCAGCAAGGACAAGGGCTCCAAGCAGGGAGACTTCTAGTTTACAGAAAGCCTCAGCCCCTGCCTTCTTCATAGCCTGCGGTGTGTAATACACATCTGTCACAACCCCAGGTTCCTCCTCACTCTGATCTTGACCCAGAAACTCCCAGTAGGCATGTCTCCAGTTTGACACTGGGGCACTGCTTAGTCAAGGAGTCAACAGAAAGCATGACCTCCTCTGCTCTACTCTGCCTGTCCCTCCTAAATATCCTGTATCAATCCGTGGTGACATTCCAGCCATCCGTACCACCCCACAAAATCCCTGTGACTGATGGTAGAGACTCCCTGCCAGGCGCTGTGCCTCAGTGTGCAGGGGCCTGAGGGAAGCCTCTGAATGCCTGCCTTTTAGATGCAAGCAGAAATGGGATGTGATCAAATCTGCCTTATTTAGGCTATAGTTTGGAGCTGTAGAGAGAAGCAGGTGCACAGATTTTCCACCATCAGTGCAAACAACCTGGTACCTTGGAAAGCCTCGAGAAAGAGACCCCATGCGTTTAACTCCCACCCTTCCTCTTTCACCTACAGCACTGTCAGAAGTGCCTCCCAGATATAGCCAGGGCCGCCTAGTAGCGTCAGAGTCCTCACTGAACCCACAGGGCTTTTCAAAAGTCAGTGGCACTACTTTGTGCTGAATATCAGCCACTGTTCAACACTTCCTACTGATGGCATTAACCTCCCAAGAGATTAGCACATCCTCATGTCAATTACTTTGAAGGGGTCAAGAATCACTATTAATGCAATTTTCATGAGTGTTTAATGTTACATTTGAAATTATCACTGTGGCAAGTGTGATGCTTGCCAGGGAATTTGTTAAGAATGCTAGAGGGAGTTCCATGAAACATTTCACAGAAGACCTGCTTGAAAAATGTAGCAGATTTTAATACTTGCAGCCTAACAAAATAGATTTTAGAAAGATGTCTATCTACATTGGTGGAAGTATGGCTTCTGAAGTACAGATACAGAAAGAAATAAGCAAGGACGCAAATAAAAGTCCCATCTTGCTGCTGCTCCATCCTGTTTCCCAGCCATGGAAAGTGCTGGCTTTCATCTTCCCCATGCCAGGATGATGTCCTGGCACGTATCAGTTGACTTCAGGCACTCTGTGTGCCTATTTTGCCTTTGCACAGGGAATTCATGTGGTCCAAGTTCCTTTCCAAACTTGCTTATCCCTCATTGTACAGTTCTCTCAAAAAAAAACCTCACCAAACAAGTTTGGATGGATTCACCATCTGTTAGATCCAGAGGGGATGACCAACTTAATGAGTCACTAACTGAATTCCTCTCAGTCATTTGCAACCGTGGATAAAGCACTTCTGTACAGTGCTCTGCTCAGAGGCAATACAATGTCAGGGCTGACAGCAAAGCCAGCTTTTAACCTGCTGCTTAAAACGTATGGTTTCCACTTCTTGGGACTTTAATTTGATGGTTAGATTTTGCTCTGATGAGATGAGAGCTTATAAAGTAGTGAACTCATGCTGGGCCAGCCGCTAACTTCCCTGGGATGCAGAATAACATGTAGTCATACATAAGCCTAAAAGCCTTTCTGATTTATTTTCCAGTTTTATTTCATTAAATGATGGACACCTGATGTGCTGGTCTTGTATAATCCGCAGAGGGATTTGCTTTAGAAGTGCTGTCCACCTTTTAGAGAAATGGACTCTCTAAAATCAAGTGTGTTTAGGGAACAGTAGAATGAAGGGGGTTGGACAGAAGCTGATGTTTTTTCATGTTGTTCTTTTCTTCCTGCATGTCTTTCATATACACCAGACACTAGGTGTTGAAAGAGAAGGTTGGTCTCTGATCCCAGGAATCTGAGCTGACTGAGAGATGACCTGTTCTTCTTCTGGGCTTATCTGCAATCCTTAAGGAGGCTTCTGTTTGGCAGACAAACAGCTCTGTGTTTGCATATGTTTGTTTGAAGATGCAGTGTTTCCCTAGTATCCTGTGGGTAATGTTTTGCCAAATCCTTGGTTTTGATGCTGTGGGTGTTGTAACTAATAAATGATAATATTTACAGGGTAATAATTCACTCTGTGGCTCCCAACGTAACAGGGACATGAACCTGTTAGATAGAGTTCAGAGGAGGGCCA
>JANHGB010045896.1:0-12259 GCA_026283785.1 Coracopsis vasa | reverse complement strand
ATATGACCCCATGCTGTGGTGACACATGAACAAATCAGGAAACTTGCATTTGCCCTGAGGTGAAGCATCACACCAAACCCTGCCGCCATGGAACAGACACAACAGCCGCCTGCCCTGGGTGCCAGTGCAGGGCAGGATTCCCTCCTGCAGCCCACCCAGCGACTCCCAGCCACTGCTGCTTGTGGAGGTCCAGCAACAGTCTCTCTTCTACTGTATGCACTTTGGACCGTATTCTAACTCATAAAAAGGGGCAAGCTCTTGCAGGCAGGCTATTGTGTCATACACACTGAGGCCTACCCAAGTCCATAGTGCAACCTGGTCAAACAGCACTTGTTACACTGCTTTTATAACATACAAATATTTGCCTTTGTGCTTTCCATCAATAATAATGATCCATTCTCAGAGCAGCTGTTTTTCTGTGCAGGCAACGCCAACCTTAAACCAGAGGGTAAGCAGCTGCAGCAGAAGTCAGCAGCAGCCGGCAAGCTGAGTTTCCATGGAAAGGAAGGGGATAGCCTATGCAAGAAGCACATTTGCAGCAGAGGGCATGATGAACCATCTGCATTTCCCTCTTCTCCTCACTGTCTGCCTTCAGTAAGCTAAACCAGCCCCTAAAGCAACCCCCTCCTCCAGGCGTCCAGCAGCCTTCGCACTGCAGAGGAGCCCTGATGGAAGGAGGTCTGGATTCTGTGGTAACAGGATGTGGTGGCAGGAACCCTCGTGGCTCTGGTCACCGCAAACATCTCCGGGAAACCCAGTCATAAAGACAGATGCAGGACGAGGACACCCTTGCAACAGGGGTTACCTTTCGTTGTGCCTACGCCTGTACCTCGTAGAGCAGGGTTTTCCACCACAAGGGACAGATGGATAAACGCAGCAGAGTGACTCAAATACGGTTCCTCTAAATAGCATTAAAGTGCAAATGCCAGAGGGCACCACTTTGAGGTTTTGCGATTTTCTACGCAGTAGTTACGCACACATCCCTTTTACCGTCTGCACTGGCTCTTGCAGAGCGGTCAGATTACATCCCGCTTTTCTGAGCTTGAGGGTGCTTGGGATGACATCAACAGGCAACAGAAACAGATCCTTCGGGCCACAGTTAAATCTCTCTGATGGATCTGCTTTTTCTTGTTCTGTTTCCCCTTCTGGCACAGTATGAAGAAAGCCTGCGCCATAAATGATGTCGGTCAGTGCCCTCGAGATGGACAATGAGCTTTGAATTCTACTGACTTGTGAAACGTGGTGAAGGTTTGTTTTGGTCCCATTTGTGGGAAAGAAGAAATTACATCAGGAAGGTGACGCTTAACATGAACAGAGAAGTGGCAGAGGTTTCTTAAATGGTGGATTGGCTCAGTTTTATGTGCATTATATTGCTTTTATATGACATTTTTCACATGTGCTGGGGGAAACTGCAAAGCAAGGAAAACTTTCCCATTTCGCCTGCAAGAACCATACAAATTCAAGGGCATATTGACACATGAACTGGCTGCATTACAGTAACTTTGAAACCCATGCTGTTAACAACAGAGTAAACACAGGAGTTTAGATTAGATATTGTAGAAGTTCTGCTCTACTGAGTAATTCCTTTGGCCTTGATCAGAGCAGGAATACTGGACCAGGAGAGCCCACGCTATAACACAGCATGGACAGTTTTATGCTCTTCACCCCCCTCCCTCATCATAAACAGTGTGTATTTTAGGGAGTTAAAAGTAATCTTTATTTTGGCCAAATTCTTTCTATCTTACAAAGAATTCCAGATGCTTTCAGTGAGCCAACTTGCCCTATAAAGTAAATATTACGGAGTAGTGGAAGAACCCATCCCATTGCCACAGAGGGGAAAGAGGAGTCCTTGGCATTAAACCAGGTAACTGGTTTATTGCATATTTGCTAATGCACACTCCTACAGGCTTGAACTCCCATCTGATAGAAACATTTATGCTCTTCACCAGTGTTAAGCAAGGAAAGGGATGTGAATGCTCCGCACGAAGAAGCTGAGCAGATGGTGCCTCAGGAAGCAAACCCCCGTGTCCTCTGACAGGCGCCCAAGACAAACCACTTGGAAAGATCATCTTGTGGCTGAAGCACAAGACGAGGAGGGCTGAGCCCTGCTCCCAGCAGAGCTGCTCCACGCTTGGTGTGTGACCCAGAGCAAGTCACGAATTCTCTGTTCCTGTTTCCTCCCTGGTGAAATGACGATGATCATCCCTATTCTCAGCAGAATTGTGGTATTCATTAACTTACATTTCCAAGAGTTTCTCATTCTTTGCAGGAAATGCATTGCAAACATCGCTGCCCTACCACTACGCCGCCATATTATCAACTCTAAACTAACAAGTGCATCGTACAAACTTCACCCCTGCCACGCTTACTCTTACAATACGCTCCATCAGAAAACAGCACTCACAAGAAAGCACTGTTCAAATCAGTCAAACACAGGAGAACCTGAAAGGCTGGCTGGGAGCAGCATCTCTCCAGGCTTGCCTTGCAGGTTATTAGAATACAGCATGTTAGATTAATGGGTTCTTTGACAAAGCACGACTTATCCCCTACTATTTTGTACTGCTGCTTGTCCAAAGCATTGGCTATGGAAAGTTGCATCCTGTGCAACCACTTAGAGACTCAGAATTAAGCACGTGTTGAATGCAGTGGAAAGTCTTTACACACCAGCCCCGAATAAATACAAGTTCCCTGTTTTGCATCCTCTGAAAAGCTATGAATCGAGAGGTGAGAAATAATGAGGAGCTCCTCCTGTCCTCCTGCATCCCACCTCAGGGTATCCAAAACATACCGGGAGCTATAGGATGGATCTGAATTTCTGAGGTTTGGTCAAGAGTTGAGTAGGTTCCAGGCAGTAAGGACATTCCAAAGGGAACAACTGCCCAAACCCAAATGGCTCCAGAAGGAAGCAAATTACAATAGTTAGTGACCTGAAGCAAAGGGTACAAAGAACACTGATGTCTGCTCATCACACTGCACTGATCACAGTCCTGAACACCAGGGCTGTGTACCAGGGAGACAGATACAGCAGATATTGAGGAACAGGACAAACCACCTGAAAGCTATGATGTAACTTCACTTGTGAATCATGTGGGCTCATTCACATACATATGGAGGGCACCTGGAAAGCAGCAATTGAAGAGAAGCCTAAGGAGGGAAGATGGTCAGAACTAAACATATGTTTTAGAGGGGGAAAAAAGGCCTGTGTGGTTTTAGGCAACATATTTAGGACCAGGGATCCAGAAGAAGGGCTCACAGGACCATGCGGTCAGACATCAAATTGTAAGCTGTAGACACCAGAGGGTTTTTGTTTTGGTTTGTTTCCTTAACTTGTGTTCTTCATGAAGCTGCACCTTGTTCTCAGGGAACGCAGCCACGGCCCAGCTATAGCACTGAGTGAGGGAGGCACTTAAAGTGACACAGCTGATCAAGACTAATGAGGCACAGAGTAATACTAGACGTTCAAATGAAAGACATGCAAATGGTAGCGAGGGTGCCAAACGTTGATTAATGGAGGAAATAAAGTGCCGGTAGGATCTGCAGACCGCCTGCCAGTCTGGAAGGGTCTGAATAACCTGAAGGGAGAGCAGTCATTTTGAAGATGTACAATCAGAAAGAGCAAAGCAAGATTCTGTTTTCAGAATCTAAACCGCTGGAGGAAACCCAGCGGGTGCCACTCACGAGGCTCAGCCAGAGCTGGCTGTAGAAAGCGGTCTTCTTGAAGGCAGGGGAAGACCAGCAATGATGCCAACCGTAAAGCACGCTGACCATTAGCCACCTGGCACTGCACGAAGCTGCAAAACGAGCACGCTCTGCTTGCAAACAGCCACAGAGCCAGACCTTGCTCGGTTCTTTCCCCTTGAGAGGAAAGGGCTGCTCTTGTGGGGCCACTGACCTGGGGCTGGGGCTTGGCTCCCGGCTCTGTCCTGAGCGACACGTGAACCTCCAGGAGAGATCCGGGCCTCAGTGTTTCAGGGGGTCACAACACGGTTCCCGCTCCCAGGGCAGCACA
This sequence comes from Coracopsis vasa, assembly GCA_026283785.1. Classification (NCBI taxonomy): domain Eukaryota; kingdom Metazoa; phylum Chordata; class Aves; order Psittaciformes; family Psittacidae; genus Coracopsis; species Coracopsis vasa. The sequence goes on along the minus strand of JANHGB010045896.1, from coordinate 8,250 downwards.
GGGGTGCCTGCACTGGGAATGGTGGGGTGGTCAGAGCACGAGGGACGCTGGAAATCTGCAGCTGGGCTCATCCTACATCGGAGGAGCGAGAGTGCTCACGCTTTCTTGTATACATCTGTTTGGCAGGGTGGAGTCTGCCCCAGTTTTACTCCACATGCAAATTATATCCCTCAGCGACCTCACTGCAAACACTTTCTGGCTTCTCACACCCTTCCCCGGGCAGGAGCGGGCTGTTTTCCCTGCAGATCCTCCGCCTTCCTTTGGGACTTTGGGTTCGGGCTATTTTGATTTCAGAGAAGGGAGAGAAGGCTGAGACCGGCCCCGCTGCGGGGGAAACCAAAACCAAAACCCAAACAAGCTGGAGGCAGGAGAAGCCAGGCGAAGCTGCTGCGCTGACACCGCTCTCGCAGGGCCGGAGGGGCCAGATGCCGCGGGATCCGGCTTCGCCACCTCCTCCGAGCGAAGCAGCGAGCTCCCGGGGCTGTGATGCGACACCCGCCTCCCCCTGCTCACCCTGGCAGCGCACCCTTACCTGCTTGCCAGCCGCAGCGAGGCACAGGAGAAGGAGCCAGCGGCCTGACGGGACGGGCATGTCTGGGTGTCCGTCTCTGCCTCCTCCTGTGGCTCCTTTTCCTGCCACAGAAGAGAAACTAGATCCTTCCAGCCAAGCCCCGGCGCCCCGGCAGCAGAGCGAGGCACATTTGAGCCAGTTACTTCTCTTTCTTCCTTTCCTTCCTCTCAGCTACACGAGGGGAGAAGAGAGAAGAAGAAGGAGGATAGAAAAAAAAGCGCCTGGCTGCAGTTCCCACAGCATTTCCTCAGCCCTGACATGCAGCCTTTCCTCCCCCCGTCTCTTCTTGTCCCTCCCTTTCCCTTCTCCACCCCCTTTTACAAGAAGTTTAGTCACTGCGCCCATGTCCCTCCTCCTGCCGATGGAGACGGCTTTCCCGGTCCTTCTCGGCAGGGCCACCCATCCATCTGCCTCCCACCTGCATCATCCCTCCTCTTACCTGGCACCGTACCTCGCTTTGCATCTGCCCGCAACCACTGCCTTCTCCCCACCACCTCTGGATATTGCCATACGCTGTCAGAGGACATCCCGGCCCTCGGGCAGCTTCCCACCTCGCTCTTTGATCCACCCTGGTGCAACCACCCTCTTGCTGGCTCCTGCCCCTGGTGTGGGGAAAGCCTCCCATCCTGTCCCATGCTCTATCCCATCCCTGCTCCCATGGAACAGCCCTGCGAGTGCCAGCCTTGGCATTCTGGCACAGCTGGAGTCACCCTTTTGTCCTGTGCATTGGCGGATGGCCACAGCTGGAGGGTGGGATTGCTTCCAGGAGGAAGAAAAGCGGAAGGTGAGCTTTGAGAGGTCTTCTCAAACACTACACATGGATGGGCCCAGTCCCTGCAATACAACATGGGGCAGTGCAGGCGGCCTCCTGACCCCCAGAGCACACTCATCACCAACACCACTGACACAGCAGCAACTGCCTGTGCTGTTCAAGCCTGGGCACAACACATGATGCCCCTTGTCTCACAAAGGGAGCTGGAGCCCTCTGTGGTAGGGCAGGACAGGGCAGTGCCGCTTGGCAGCACCGATGTATGGGGGCTGAGGATCTGGCAGAGCACCATGGCATTACACCACCTTGCCTGCATCCCGTGCTCACACGCTGCTGTGAAATAAGCCAGGAGTGTGCTTCTGACTTGAACAGAAAAAGGAAGCTGTTCTTTCACTTGTGGATTTAGATTTAACCCTTGGCCAGGAAAAAAAACCAGTTACAAGTTGCTCTGAACTTGCAAATAAACAAATAAATGTCCAGGATTAAGAGAACATTAAAAACCGATAAAATTCTTTACCTGTGTTGCTGTGGTGGGATTTCTGCACAGAGGAGTGATCCTGAGAGCCTTGAAGCATGACCTTCACTTCACCTCTACATGGTTTCCAGGTGCCATAAAGCCAGACCTTTCCAATCTTCCTAAATTTCCTTTCAGGAGCTAACACCTGCAAGCACTGGGCCCTGCAAGCTGCTGAGACCTGTGCTCGAACAGGTCTCAATGCCCACATTCACGCACCTGGTCTCCAACCTGACATGGCTGTTTGGGGGCTGGTGGCCCCTACATGGGTTTGATGCTTCACAATGGGCTATGGGGCAAAATGACTCTGTGGATGTGCCTGGCTTAGGGCCAGCGCCTGCTCCTGCTGCTCATTCACCTCAAGAAGAGCTAGGGCCAGTGATGCGCTGGTGGGCTTTAGCAAGCCACAGAGCCTGTGACTGCAGTGTCAGAGCCCCGTTGATGTGCCGGATGAGCTGAGTTCCACCACAGTTGAGCTGGACAGGCTACAGCTTTAGTACTGGACAGAAACGGTGCTGGGAATGAGGGGTGGGAGGGATGACCCCAGCACCCAGCTTGCCGGTGAGCAACATGTGCACAGCCAGCTTCCCCAGGGGCTTTGCAAGGTAAGGGTCACGTATGCGCCCTACTCACGGCAGCAGTGCTGTTCCCCATCGGTCCTATGAGGAGCTTGGCAAGATGTGGGGCAATGCTGGGTGGAGACTCTTCTGCCAGAGCCACGTTCATCCACTGCTGACAGCCCACAGCCCACAGCCCTGTGCTGGCCAGGGTGTTATAAAATGTTCGTATTTAAGGTACAAGGAAATGTTTCTTTTTAAACAGAACAGCCTGTTAAGCCTGTTCCCCTTTTCGTGCTCAGCACAATACCAAGGCCATTGGCTGCGCTTATTTACCAGCTGCTCATTCTAACCACACATTTACAGGAGCAAACTCACACTGTCATGAGCAGTTAGACGTGTTACTGGCTCGCTCTAAAGGTGTTGAGTGAAGGCTTTGGAGGCGTTGAGTAAAGCCAAGCCCTGATCAGCCCAGGGGAGCTCCAGACAGCTCAGTATTGCACGCTAGCTCCATCACTGTTGCGCTTTCACTCCTGACCCTGCCTGAAGTATTTCATGTTCAGGCTGAAATCTCTCCGCTTTCCTAGCACTATGTGAAAACAGCCTCTTTCTGAAAGCTCAGACATTTCCCTCCAAGCTGAATTTCATGTTTCTGAGCCAAACCCGCAAAAGCCACTACTGGGTGCTTTATATTCCGAATTATGTATTTCAGTAGGTTGTTAGAAACTGAAACGTGAATGCTAGCAAATACAAACTAGGGAATGCATAGGAGAAAGTGCTGTCAATGCTCTTGCATTTATCGCATGTATCACTCTATGCAGCACAAGTAAAACCTAAATTACACCAAAACTGCTCTGTCAGCCTTCTGTAGAGAGTAGTTTTTTTCTATAACACTTTTTTTTCAGCTGCCTTTGCCAAGCACCTATTTTGAATAAACCCAAAATGCTTGAAATCTGAAAGCTCTGAACTTGCAGTGGTGCTCAGGTGCCTCCTATTTCCATTCACCACTGCGGCACGCAAAGCCCCAACTGCACTGGCCTTCGGGATGCTTCTTCTAAAGAAGAGACGTGGAAAACCACGTGCAGCCGCAGAGGTGCCACGCAATGGAAACAGTTCCCTGGGTAACAGCAGGATCCCTTCCTTGGTGAAGCCTGCCATGGGAGGCCAGCTGAGCATGGCTGACTGCTTAGCAGGGCTGCGGTCAGTACGGATGTCTTCTTGCCTCCTTCCTGGAGAGAGAAAAATGGACATCACGCATTAAATATCATACAAGAAGTACAGCACTGCAGTACTGCAAGTTCTGGAACTGTCTGAAAATAGATCCACTTCGTGCCTCTCTTCTGGAGCCTGGATAAACAGTGACACACTCCCCCCTTTCCCCCTTACCTGCACAAAGCCACTAACCACTCACGATGCTCCATTTCCCCAGGAGGGAGAACAGGAGGCTGCCTGTTAATCCCGGGTATTCAAATGATGTGAAGGAAACCTGGGCAGAGAAGCAAAACTGAAAAGCATGTGGTTGCACCCCAGGATGCCTTTCACACCATGCAGGGAGGGTGTGATGGAGCTCCATCCTCCCACCTCTCACATCCTGTTGGGGATGTGGGTGAGAAGAAGGGTTTTATTGGACAAAGGTCAATATTGTTCTCCCGTTAGATGCTGTAAAGGTTGGCTAAAGTTTTGGACTCTGAACTAAACACAGGCCTGGTAAATACGAGCACCTGCCTCTCAGCAGGTGAGGGAGAAACCCAGTGCAAAGTTAGAGCTGCAGGAAGGAGCCCTCTTAAACAGGGACATCCCTGGGAGGCAGGTGGGGCACAGCAAAGCTCCTGGAGCAACAGCAGCCCAGGCGCAGAGCTCTCTGTGGGCGCAGGGAGAAGGGCTGCTTCCAGCTGCCTCATCGCTTGCCACAGGGAGAGGGACCTACTGTGTGACCCAGTATGTGGAGCTTTCAGCACTGGGCTAAAGGGAAAAAAGGTAGAAAAGTATCTGCACACTTTTAGCACAGAGGGCTCTCATTTTATTTCTAGCTATTAAAATGATCCATTCAAAATCCATTAAAATCTATCATTTACAATAAGAAAATCATGCACAAAACCACGGCACCAATCTGAAACTGCCTTCTTCCTGTGAAATGCAAGTTTCCATAGCAGACTATTGCCCAATCTCCTTGAGATTCTCAAACGCACACACTTTTCATGACAGAGCAGCTGTAACACAGCTCCTCAGTCACACTGGGGTGGTTTACAGAGATGTTTGAAGTATGTACAAGTGCGCAGTGAACCAACAGGTTATCGCCCGCCGCTGTGGCACTAACAATGCCTGCACGCTTCTGGAAGGAAATGCAAAACTGTGGTGAGTTTCTAACTTGGAGTATTTGTTCGTGCTTGTAAGAGAGAACAACCTGATGACCTCCAACACTTAAGTCGTATGTTCATCCTTAGGACAAGAGCCATGCTGGCACGAACTGGGGAGCTTGTGCTGCCCAGGATACACCTCAAGCTCTGTCCTGCCTAGAGATGAGTCTTTTAGGCTGGCAAACATCCACCAACCCCTCACTCAGCATGATAACTGAGACCATAACTCCTCAAACACCATTCAACACCCCGTTTCCAGTTCCACAGAGCCAGCCTGTCATTTCATCTACAAGCACAATTAATCTTGAACTCCTTTGAAAACTCACCAGAGTACTGAGATGACTCATACTTAGATCAATAGAGAGCATTCATCCCTCAGCAAAGGATCTAATCTAAACAAAACCTTATTGCCTATTAAATGCTGCAGCTGCTTCTTCCCTGTCCGCACTTCCCCATCCCTTTGCAGCATATTTACACGCCTGGCAGAACGACACAAAGGATCCTACATTGCACATACATGCTTTGCTGCTACAACTTCAGCAGATCTCCGTCACAGCGCCTCCACCTCAACTGCAGCTGAGGCTGGAGAGGTTTCTCAGGTTTTGGGGAATGGGAAAAATCTCCATTAAAGCGTAGGGCAAAGAGCAGCAGCACAAGAGCACGATCACAATTTGTGGAGTGCCAATATTAAACCACGCAGCAAACAGCCCTATTTGTATACATGCGGTATTTAAATGGTAGGACAAAAAGGTATCTGCCTCCGTGGGATGCAAAAGTTGACAGTTCGGGTGCAGACCAGCCTGAAACACGATGAATAAGGGATGTGGTGAGGAGCACATGCGATACCAGTGCTGGGAAAGGAACCAGACTGAGCGACCACTGTCACGGTGTCAGCCCTTTAAGCCAGCTCCCGAGTCACCTTTTCAAGTCACAGACTTCTACAGTAGGACTGCTCATGCTCCAAGTTCCTAGGAACTAGACACCTTCAGTCCAGGAAGTCTTTCACTACATTGGAAGTAAGCTGGAAGCTCAAGCTCACAATGTAGTGCAGGTGCCTCCAAAGATACAGGCTGTTTGCCACTGACTTGCCCATTACGGACTTTACAAGCAGAACCACCTTTTCTCACAGCTTACCTGTATGCATGAAACCTGACCAGCATTAAACCTAAAGGCAAAACACTTCAGAAACAGCTTCTCTGGAAAATGATTACTCATTCACGGTTGCTCATCTAGATTAGTTAACACATGATACATTAGCATACGGTACTAACATCCAGGACCCGGTTAGCCTACTTACCCAACAACAGCCTTTGTTGACCAATTTTATAGCCTAAACCAAATTAGCTACATATCCAAATATGTTTGCTAGAACCGTTAGCCACATGCACTCAGCAAACCACCAAACCAGCTCCCTTCAAGCCTTATTGCCCAGCACCATTCTGCAGTCCTGTAATTAATCAGCATTTGCATCTGATGCAAGAAATTCTGTGAGTCTACCTCGGATTAATGCCATGCCAATCAGCTCGCTAGATCACCGTAATCAATGACTTTCCGCTCCATGCTGGTACTTCCTGGTTTACTTAAATACCAGCATCAGTAAGTTTCACATGGGAAATTACTTAAAACAGTTTAAAGGCATGACACCTACCTTTAGGAACTGCAGTGAAATGTAGAGCCGCTTACTCCTGGAACAGGAAAATGCCATTAACACTGTCACAACAGCGACAGAACAGAAATATTCCACACTTCTGCTTTTTCTGTACCATTTTGAATCATCATCCATATGTAGCAATGAATTCCCATCATATATTACAAAAACTCCTTGTTATTCACAACAGATTTTTTTTTATGGTTATTTGTTCGTCTTTCAATCTTAACAGTTTAATTTGCAAACGTGAGCTTTCTCAACTTCCAAATCTGTTCAAACACTGCTTTTAGCTCCCCTAATGAGAATATACTTTTATGCACAGTGATAGCAGCATTTTTTCCCCCTCTTAGTGCGAAAGCCGAGTGGGAAGAAACTGACAAGAGAAGAATGTGCAGCTTTTCTTAAGGAGCTCCCTTTATTCACCTCAATTAGAAGACTGGAAAAGAGTAATTTGCCACACTTATCTTTTAGAAAACAATCTCTTTCAGAACAAAACATACAATATCAGTCAGCCTTGTGTTTAACCTGTAGAATTAACTCATTAACACTCATTCAGGCAGCTGAAGAGCCATTCAGCCCACTGATCATTTTTGCTTGAGAGTGCACGAGTCAGTCTTTTAAATGAAGATACTCAGATTCTGAAATGCCACTAAGGGCAGCAGGAGACCTTCAATGTACCCTCTATTTACAGCAAACAAGGTGCAGAAGTTCAGGCAGAGCTAACGAAGCCATCATCCTGTTTTTTTTACAGAATCCTTATTTAGGCAAAGTCATAAGCAACTGAAGATAAGACTTTGGGGGTGACTTGCTTTCCATGCTGGATATCCAGCTGTCGTCTTTTAATGGTGCTTTTTCTCCCAAAAGATTCACTTGTTTTGTATAATAGGAGGAAAAAAAAACCAAAAACCCAACAGAAACCCAACTCTTTTCTCTCCCAAACTTTTCTTTCCCAATTTCTCTCTTTTCTTTCCCAATCCAGAATTGGGAACAATGCCATAGCTAGGAGGAAAAAAAAAGAAAACAAAACACACACTAAACATTCCCAAAAGCTGCACAGAGCAATTTTTTGCAATCTTCTTGAAAATCTGTCAGTATCTAGTAAGTTAATCAACAAACAGAGACCTGAAATGTAGGAGATAAAACTCCTGAAGACAACCTGCACGACTGTTGCCCACATGGAAATTTTTTCACATCAGTAGTTACCATGCTGGTCTTCCTGGGAATCTCACTCAAATTCCTTCCTGGATCAATAGGTATGAAGTAAAATGCAGACTAGCAAAAGCTAAACTATGCAAGGACTTAGAGAGATTAGACCTACCCGGGCAAAGATACTACATTTATACCAACAAACCAAAGAGTCTCGTCCCACAGTCACCCATAGCTAAAGTGCTGTCAGAGTTTTTTGGCTGTGACATTAGGAGGTTTCCAGACCCTGGTTGAGGTTCAGTGTGGACTAGGAGCCACTCTCACAGGCAGCCTGCAGGCAGCTGCCCTGCTTTGGAAAGTAGAAGTTTAACCATAAAGAAATCATTTTTGGTCTCATGACTACAGAGTTCTCTGGCACTGCAACTACCGGAACAGACACAGAAGAGAGAAGGAAGAGGGGGGGGGAACACGGCACAGCAGAGGAGGAGACCCTGCATGAAAATGGCAATAAAGGCACATGACCAGTCTACCATCTACTACATAAAGAAATTTCAGGCTAAATAATGCTTGCACATTAGATCTCTCTCCTGTAATAGCTGTTTTGATGCAATAACCGTATCCTGGGCTGCATCAAAAGCAGCGTGACCAGCAGGTCGAAGGAGGTGATCCTGCCCCTCTACTCTGCTCT
>JANHGB010045895.1:0-55223 GCA_026283785.1 Coracopsis vasa | reverse complement strand
CATGAGGTCTTGAAGATGAGACTCCATATTGAAATCTTCTTTGTGTCATAACAGAATAGAGAAACAAGTGTTGACATTTGTCTTTATTCAACCAACAAATAACCTTAGTAGCTGCTATTGTGATCATACTGTGCTTAGTGTGTGGTGGTGTTCTGCATGTGTGATCTGATAAGAAATACATAAAAATCACAAGGCAGAATCACATCTACTACTGCGTGTTCTACTACCCAGTTCTCCGTGTACAATAGAAAGTTATAAAAGGTATGTTCTGACTCCTGGAGTCAAGAACACTCAGTAAAGTTGAGGTAGGCTTTTTTCATGTCATATGTCATTACCCGGTAATGCCCATCCATCTTCAGTTTGCACAAGTGAAGACTTAATCAAGCATGTAGAAGGAAAAATAGATTCTTACTTGAGCCATCGAAGGATGGCTCAACTTTAAAACAGGGATCTTTTAGTGCTGTTCTTAGCTGAAACAAGGTTGTTAACATGACACAGAACCGTAACAGTTGTGTTTTATGTGCGTGCTTTCATGTTCAGACAAGTAGTAGTGGCAATCAGCAGGGTTTGCCTCAGCCAGCAACTCTGTTCAGTGCCATGTGTTAACTGTGTTAAAAATTAATGGATCTTCTCAATGAAAAGATTATGGAAGCACTTTGACAAACTGATAGGCTTGAAGAAAGGCAGAAATTTTGGTTTTGCTTGAGCACAGGGAATTTAATTACTGAATAGAAAGATGTCTTTCTGTAGTTCTATGCTTCAAGATAAAACTGCTATTGAATGTGGAGGTTTTTACACTGGACTGGATGATTCAGCTGCTGAGATCCAGATGTAACAGATAGGGATCAGTTTGCACATGGACCCTGACAGTAAGAGAATTGGTTTTCTTTTTGTTCGTCAACGTGTAGGAAGAATGGTCTGGGGGATAGACCTGCTGTAGGGCAGCTTGCTGAATCACAGCAGGAGAGACCTTAGTGTTGCTCCTACTGTAGGCAAGTAGGGCTGTGGGACCAAGCTGATCTAAATCCTTGAGCTGAGAGATGCAGGAAATAGTTGCAGGTAGGCAAGAAGAGGATGAGGAAATGAGAGAGAGAGCAAGGGAGGAAAAGCCTACCATCCTCATGTCAGGAACTGGAAGTAGGCACTTTGTTATAAATTGCCGTTCCAGCTATAGGGTGGAGGTCATTTATGGCATCCTGGTGACAACAGATGTGGCCTGTTTTATAAAGGTCTCTCTGCATCAAAGTGTACTGCATTGTGCATTACTTCAAAATCTTCCTGTGTGCTTCCACTCTTCAGCTTCCACTCTTTCAGTTGATTTCTTTGCTATCCTACTTTGTTCTGGCTTTAACTCATTGAAGCTTTTACTAATGCTTTGATGGTGGGATTGTTACTGAGGCTTTTTGTGTTTGAAAGCCTAGCAGGCCATGTACTCTTGCCTGTTCGTTTACTGTCTATTTTTCTGGGGTTTTATTATTTGGTGTTTAATGTCAAATTGTTCATATTTCTCCTTGATGTTGGTGTTTTCCTAACTCTAGTTCTGGCATGAGCATATTCTAATCCATTCAGTGGCACATACTTAGTTCCTGTAATTGCCATTTTTAGATGGAATGATCTCTTGGATTAAATCTGGAACCTAAGACTAATGTTACAGAAAATAAGGTCAAAGAAATCAAATAACATTACTTCCAAAGTCGCAATAGAGCCTTTGGATCATCTTCCATCATTAATATTGATGCTCGACAGCACTTACAACTTTAATCATGATTTGTAACCCTCTGAATTTTATTGCTTCTGCTGTCAGAAATCAATTTCAGTACTTAATGGCATCTTGTAACCTCAGCCAAGGAGAATGTTGGTTTGATTTTTATTTTAGTTTTACTCAAAGCTTCACTGCTAAGCTACACCCTTACAAGATTATTTCTATGACATTTTTTGACAAAGTTGTTTTCATGTATGTTTCATGTATGTTTCAAAAAGATTCTGACCCTAAAACCCAGTGAAGTGTATGTTTAAACTTAGTCATGCTTGTAGACCTGGGACTTCTCATATAATTAGCAGGCACTCCAAGTGTCTGCAGGATCAGGCCATAAACTATTGTTTAATCTTCCTTTTGCATACTGAGGTTGAAGAAAATGGAGCACGCTTGTAATTCCCAATTAAACATTTAGATTAGTCTGTATTGATTTCTTCTGATCAAAAGAAGTGTGTTTGGGCTTGATTCTGTCTTTGGTCACTCAATGGAAATTATTGACCTTGTTGGGAGTTCCCCTTTAATGGCAAATTTTGCAGGATGGAGTCCAGAGTTGTACATTTCTTAAAATAACAAAATTGTATTTTTTTCAAAATATCCACCCCAAACCAAACAAAAACTCAAGTAGATCATAGGAACCAAACTAAAACAGTACAAAAAATTGTACTATGTCTAATCTTCTCTCAAGATTTGCAACTTTTAATAGAGTTAAACATGCAAAGAGTATATCCCCTGATCTCCTTTATAAATGATTTAACCTTGGAAAAGTTTCTGCTTTAAGCATCACAGTGTCTACTTTTCTGTGCTCTTGTTAGTACATTTTATATGCTTTGAGACGATTGTTATTCTCCCACTTAATGGATAGGAAATAGAAGGGTAGTAAAATAAAGTTACATGCAGTGGGCCAGCAGTAGATCTGGTTTACCAATTCTGTGTTCTGACTGGGAAATGCTGCAGATTTTTACTCGTGTATAGATTTGTTATTGGAAATGTCATGACCTGTTTGGCAGCATGGGAAAGGTATAATGAGATGATGGTGTCAGATGCGAAAATGGGAATGATTTCTTACACCACATCTGTTAAACTTCGGTCTAATTGGCCAAGAAACTGTCCCTGGAAAGTTGTTTCTTCATAGAAGTAAAGAAACCGATTTGCTATGAAAGTTATAAAACCCAAACTCCTCAGGACAGGCATAGCAAACACCTTTTCATATCATCTTTATCCTATACACAAATATTAAGCTCCATCCTACTATTTCTAATGTGTTTCATGTGTTTTTTCCAATTTTTCCAATTTCCAATTTTCTCTGTGTTTGATTTATGTGCTGATGACTTGCAGCTAACTTTCCTTGCTATATTTCATTTAGAGAGCCTGCTGCCTGCACATGATAATGTTTATGTAGTGGATGACACGGTTCTGGAGCTATCAGAGGTGGAAGAAACAGCATCAGAAAGCAGCTGTTTTGCATCTGAGGACACTACCGAAGACTCAGGTGTTGTGAGCTCCCCATCTGACATTGTATCTTTGGATTCACAAAATGACAGTATGAAGTCGAAAGACATCAAGATGGTCAATGGCTACATGGAGTCAACTGAGGCAGATGCAATGCATGGCACAGAGACATGTCCTTTAAAGAATGCCTACTGCAATAGCATGGAATCTGACACTGCTCCACAGAGGTAAAACATTTATTTGCAGTCAGCTGTTGGAAAATATCTTGCATGTCCTTCTTGTAAGAAAACCAACTTCTGCTTTCTTCTGCTCTTTCATAAACCAGTACTAATGCCAAGTGACTCCTCCCAGTGGAAAGCTCACTGCCAAATCCCCTCCAGTGACATACTTGTAGCAACAGGCAAAGGTCACTTTTCTGTTTGAACTTGTAGTTACATTTCTTGCAAAAGACCGCTGCCCTCCGGAGTTGATTTCTCTAAGAAGTCTGAAATAATTTAGTTACAGTTCTGATAGCATATGAAGTGCTTAAAATGTTACTATATATTGATCTAGAAAAATGACATGCAGGTCATAAAATGGAAAACTCATAAAATGGAGGAATTCAAGGCACTGAAAGCCAGGTGGAGAAGGATTGTATTCAGTGAACTCTGGAGACTGGTTTGTGGATGTGTGCATGCATATATATGTTCACCTAATGCTAACCTCCACTGGAGTTATACCTTGGGTTTAGGGTTTTTTTTCCAGCATATTTCCTTTCCTTTTTTTTGTTTTTTCTTTTTCCCCCATAAATAAACATTTTCCTGCAGTTTTTGCAAGAAAATACAAGAACCTGAAATTTAATTAGAAGCTGCCTTCAAGCACAAGTGACTCTGACACTGTTTGTTTGCCAAAACTCACATAGTTGGTGGCAGGGCTGTAAAGGGAACCCAAAATTTATAGGACTTTGCAAATACAAACTGGCCAAATAGGAAGCTGTGCTCTAGCAAGGAGGGTGGCCTGGTAATACTGACAGGGATCCGCTCTGTGTGATGCTGCAGAGTCATGGGACAGGGGCCAGAAATTCCTCTGAATTCTCAGTTGACACAAAGTCTGTGCTTTCTGGTCTCTCTCCATTCAGTTGCTAATCTGTAGCCCCTTCATAAGAGCATGTATCATGACCTAGTTATTTCCTTCCACACATTTCTGAGGGAGAACTTCATCTTGGATCATGCAGTGGATGATAAATCAGGGATAAATTAGGCCAAAGTCGGTATTTAACCTATTGGAATGATCTTTTTTTATCCATCAATATCAAAGGAGACAAGGTCAAGCCTCACTTAGATACTTTCTCAACAATACATTTTTCTCATAATCTGTCATTTTACAGTTTCTTAGGTCCTGATGCAGTCTCTATTTGGAGGATTAAATGGACTAGTATAGTAACTGTGATTAACATTCCAGACCTGATCCAAAGAAACAACCCATTAATTTCAGTAGACTTAGATTGGGTCTTGTAAGATAATTAAACAGTCCCAACTTTCCTCAAACTGCAGGATTTAAACTGATTACCATTAGCATAATGTTGAGCAGAGGCATCAAAGCAAAACCCTCTAAGAACAATACTGATCGGCAAAAAATATTTTGGATGTTTTCTGGTTGTTTTGGTTTTTTTTTTTAATCAAATAAGAGATTGACCACAGCTCATTGTGACACACTCCCTCTTGGAAGTCAGTAATCTTTCCATCTTTCACTTCAGCCAAAGGTACGTATTCTGTACATTGCACTGAGACTTACCTTTGCCACACAAACACACAAAAAATCTTTGATAGTTGGGAAGAGTGCACATAGAAGACACAAGGGGATATTTCGTAACCTGGCCAGCAGTACTGCTGCTTAGGGGTCTTGCTGAGCCAAAGGAGTGGAAGCTGGAAGGATGGTGTGGTTTACTGCCCTTTGCAACCAGGGGAGGTGATGAATTCCCCCTGCTCAGCTTCTGAGAGGCCAGTGCTGTGTCCAGTCTTCAGTCCCCAGTGCAGGAGAGAGGTTGGCAAAATGGAGGAAGCCCAGAGGAGAGCTATCGAGAGGGCTGGGGGACTGGAGCACACAGAGTATGAGATGGAGAGAGTCACCTGTGGTGTTCACCTTGCAAAGTCAGTGTGGGTGAGGAGGGACCTGCCTGATTTTCCCTAAACAAAAGCAGAACCATGAGGCTTCTCAGGGGTACACAGTAAAAGGACAAGAGGCAGCCATCACCAGCTGCTGTAAAGGAAATAAAAACTGCATATGAAGAGGAAATTCCTCACAACAGGAATGGTTAAGAAGTGAAAGTTTTCCCAGAGAAGTTGGGGAATCTCCATGCCTGGAGGTTCTCAGAACTCAGCCTGGCAAAGCCTTGGGCAGCCTAGTCTGGCTTTGAAATTATCCCTTCTTGAAGCAAGAGATTGGGCTAGCCTTCCAACTTAATCTTTTCTGTGATTTTATTGTGTTAAATATTCTGTATTTATTTAATATGTCCATAATTTAAGAAGAGCGGGTTTAGACTGAAAGAAGAGACAGCTGTTGTCATTTGGGGAGTGCAGTTGTTTTTCATAAATTCCATTTATTTTTAAAGCTTTGGGACAGCAAAATTGCTTCAGATCAACTTTAGGGTATAGCAGAAACTTAACATTTATGATTTATTTTAATCTTACATCAGCAACCATTTAGACTGCCACAGTAACAATGCTGATAGTAATATCTTTTTAATTTTTATGCTCTGAATGTTTGTAAACAAGGTTAAAAGTGGAATTTAGTTTAGTTTGAAATTGTGCTTGTCTAGATCCTTTTGCAGGTCAACTTGCTGTTTTCAAAAGCTACTTCCTAAGTGTAGAAGCAAGGAAAAAAATGGGGGGTTTAAAACTTATTTGTATGAATCTTTGTTTTAATGGGATGTAAATCAATTTTGAGTACAATTTTGAGTACAGCCAAATTTGAACACCAATTTCAGCTCCCACTGTTGGAACAGCTGCCCACCCCACTAATAAAACCTGTTGGGAGCTCTGAGATTGTGTGTAGTTCTTGTGATGAACAGGCTACTTTCAGGACCACACCAGCCTTCTAAATTCCCAGGAAAGTCAAAGTGCAGTTTATGTGAATAATTGATACCAAGCTACACAGAGTTTTAAATATGTTTCATAAGCTACAAAAAAACTTAAAAGAAAATTTTGCATTAAGTTTATTTATTCTTTTCTGTCTTCTAGTCTATGTACCAAGATGTAACTCAATTGTGAAAGGAAGATAAGAACAAAGAAATGGGAGAACATGTTGCTATTGTAAAGTAGCAATGGTTAGCAGCAGTGAATCAGGAGTCCTCCTTGAGTCTGAGCTCCACTGAAGGCAGAAATCTTATTTAGTGACTAATTTGGCCAAAGCTTGGAAAAAAAACATTAATAAGAATAATTGATATCTTGTCATTTTAAATTGTAAAGCTGACTAAAACTTGGGCTTTTCACACAGTGAAGTAACTAATTCCTAAGAATTTATAATGCTGTATGTTAAAATCATTTTGTACTCTGTGGGCTCTGAAAAGTACTCTGAAAAGCAAGCAAATTATATTTGGAGTGTGAAGGGCTATAAAGAATGTCCAAGAGGCATTTTGCACATACACTGTGAAGAACTGCAGTGAAGAGCAGAATCAAGTCCATAGTTCTTACCTAGGTTTGGTCCTGGGGCTTAGCCTGTGCTCTAAGAGATCAAGAATATTTTACCATTTTGCTTACTTTGGTTAATTGTTTGTTTAGTTTTAAATTCATTTGTTCCTAGAGTTTCTGGGATTGTTTACTGGGTGGCTTGGGTGGTCTCTGTGTAGCTGAAATGCTGATAGCATTAAAATACCACAGCAAGGTCTGCCCCTCATCTGCTGCTGAAGTCAAGGAAAGTTAGGAGCATTTAAGGTGCAGTCTTCAATATGTGATGGGTTTGTCTGCACATAGCAGTATAGTGGTACGACCAGGTCAGAAATGGCATGTACGGTGGGCTTTGCACACACGGGAGTGACAACCACAGCAGAGCTCCAGTCTTCATTCAGTTCCCATAGCACAGAAGCAGAAATTTCTAAAAGAAGGTCCCCAGATTTCAGGGTTTCCAAGCTGGGGTCTTTCCTCCATAGTTTTGTTTTCCAGTATATGGGAGCAACGTGCAAGTGCACTCTGTTTTGGTTTGGAATTCTTGTTCAAGCAATCTTTATCCTAATGTAGAATATCAAATCAAATATGGAAACACTCTAGTTCTACCCTTGGCTCTGTCTCTAACCTGTTAAACCGTCTTTCTCTCTCCGCCACAGACTGATTTTTTTTTACAGTAAAAACCATTAATGCAGCTATCATATGTCACGATATGTTTGTACAGTGCCTGGTAGAGCAGAATCCAGACCTCAGCTGGAGGTGCCAAGGGCTAACCCCATATAAATAATTGACTACATGTAGTGTTTGACTGTGAATGTTTTAATATTAACTGCTGACTCTGAACATTGGACTACATAGTCGTCTTTCTTCATATCCTTCCTTACGGTTGATTTCTTTGTGTTATGTATCTGTTCACCAAATTTTAATATATAGTGTTAAATGAGTAACAAGAAAACCACAGAGAAGCTGAAATGTTGCTTATGTAGCAGTAAGTACATCTCATGATCTCACAGTGTTGCAACTCTGTCCTCCCATACCCCCTCCTTTCCCATCCTTGTGTGGTGTCATCACGCAAGCTCCTAGGGGCAGGGATCAGACAATTTTATATGCCTATAAAGCATCCTACTGTCTGGAGCTTTATAAATAATTACGCATTAAAAATTATGTTAAAATAATATTATTAGGGATGCTAGGTCACGTGCTCAAAGTTAGGTAACATTAACATTAAGGCTGTCCATGTAACCTTGTATTCCCCCCTTTAGCCTTAATTCCCCTGTTTTTGTCCAATCTGATAATGTCTCTAGTTAAAGTGATCATATTCTCTTTTGATTTCTTTTCTTTGTAAGTTTCAGAGCTCGATTAATAAAGCAGACATACCACTGTTCATTCTCAGTTCAAATTCTCTTCTGGAGACAGGACCATTTAATTTCCTTTTGCTCTTTTTATCTTACTCATCACACTAGTATCCATGTGCCATGCAGACTTTAATTCATTTCTCTGCACAGTACTCATGTGGGATGAAAAGGTGTCATTATCCTATTTTAGAGAGGGAGAGCTGATGCACAGAGAGTCAAGGCAGACTGGTAACCAGTTAGACCACACAGGACTCCTTTTTTTTTTTCAGAGGACTGAGCATTAATGACATTTCATGTATCAGAATGCAGCTCTCCTTTTCCTCCTAACTCTGTTCTTGGAAGATGTTTAACCATTTGGGCTGAAATAGAATAATGGAATGATCATGGGGATGATATAAACTGTAGCATTTGGACTGCCACCTAGCAAAGTTATATAATTTCTAAGAGTTATAAACAACTGAAATCAAGGCTTTCAAAGGGTGTCTTTTAACAGTTTAAAATGCAAAACTATCTTTTTTACTGTCTTGAAAAGATTTTAAATTTATTACAATATTTTAAAAAATAGGAGTGTTTTCAAATGTAAAAGGAACTTGGCAGTTATAAAGCTAAATAAATACACACTTGTCTGGGCCAAAAAAGATAAAATACCTTCCAAAGGGTCTGAAAGGGATTTTCCTCTCCCTTGCATTTCTGTTTCAGTAGCCATGAGAGAGGAATATTTTTTCACGTACAGCTAGTGGAGGGCATAGGGTGGGGGTGGGGGAACCCTCCCAAGATCAGTTCATGCTGTGGGTCTGGACAGGGATAATCCCATTTCCTCCCTTTCTCTTAGAAGATTTTGTTGCCTTTGGCTCTGGTTGGGGTAGTTGAAGCCACTGGGAGGAGAAGAATCTTCATTACCAACCTGAGAAATACTCACTGTTTGCTACAAATCTGCTAGGGTTTTGATGAGTTAGTTTGAAACAAAAGCTTGAAAGGATAGGAGTGAGTGAACTTGTTCTGCTTAACTTTCAGCCTATTCAAATTCAAATGTTACAAGGCTTTGTATTCCAATGGGAAGGACAGGAGGGAAAGAGAAGTCAGTAGCTAAAGAGAATTCACTGATGAAGCTGGTCAGAAGAAGAAAAAATATAGTGAATGGCAGAAGGCAGGCAGGAAGGAAAGAGAAAAACTGTGATGAAAAATAGCAGTGTACGTATGTATTATATACATATCTTTGTGCACAAACACATTCTATATAATTACATGTCACTTGTAACTACCTCTGAGAAATACAGGAAAGTTTTATTCTGTTATTTCTCTATAGGGTGAGTTCTATTTTAGCTGGGTAGATATGTGTTTTACCTTTTGAAAACAAAACTGTAGTTTTAAGGGGGAGGAAAGTAGAGAAAGGGTTAAAGTGACACGGTAAACTTCAGGGATGAAAAATTACTTAATTAAGACCCAGATGTCTGACAGATTTGCAAGCCTCTGCTTCTTACATAGTTTTGCTAATTTCCTCCCTTATCCCTGGCTTTCCCTTTCCCCTTGTTCCAGAAAACTCTTTCAATTTGTATACTCTTCATGCACTTTTTTGCTGGCAGATCTTCATGGAGGGAAGATACTAATAATACCAAGATTAAGTAATAGATACAGTTGTTACAGAGCAGGAATCCAGATTGGCCTTTCTGTTAAACTCATCCACTGGAAAAATGCCGTATACTTTGGAGCTATAAAATATTTTGCATGTTCAAAAGCAGTTTGAGTTGCTAATGTGTAGTGCTAGCTTCCAGGAGAGAAAGGCTCTGGTCCTTGCTCTGTTTCTTATTTTTCTGTGTAAACCAAGGGAAGTTATTTAACCTCACTGTGCCATCTTTTAACTTGCACAGGTGATGTGGCAGTGTTAAGATTTAAATCATACTAGTCCACTTTCCTGACTATTTCTGGCAGTGCTGTCTGCCTGCGGGCTTTCCCATTGAGAAGCTGTTGCCAGAGGCCCATGTGAGGAGTGGGGAGTGGAGGCATGCTTCCAGCTGTATAGCAACTACAAGCTGCTGCTTATGCAGCAGGACCCTGGAATGGACATATGTTAGGAGACTCTGGAAGCTTAAATCACTCTGGTGTGTAACAGGCTTAGAGATTTCCAGCATTAAAACACAACATTGTACTAAGCCAAAGCATTTTCATTTGCTTTCTGTTTAGATTTTTGACCAGTAACCTTGGGGGAAGACTGTAAAGAGACCGTAAACCCAGCTGCAGCTGAAAAATTATTTCATTTTCCTCCCCATCTATATTTGCAAATTCTTATTTGTAACTGGGTGGTGGTATATCTGAAGGTACTGCTGGGCTTGTATGTTGTAGGATTGGAAAACAGTTAATTCAGTCTCTGATGATTTTCAGTCAGCATCAATATAAATGCAGTCTAAAAACCTTCATAAGTTCGATGCAGTCTCACAGAACTAGGAACTGAACACAAAACCAGAAAACTTGGAATGAGAACGATACCTGTACCTTGCTCTCAAAAAGTATGTGCATCTTTTTTTATCGCTCATTGAAAAACATAAAAAGCAAGGTTATCTGGCATTCAACAGAATATGACCGTGTGCTTTTTCCTTTTCCTAGTTGTCTGATACTTTCAGAAGTCTTTCATCAGAGACAGGTGATTACTTTGCTTTCTAACAAGTCCTAAGTTGGCTGTTCAGTCTACAGATTTTGT
Organism: Coracopsis vasa; assembly: GCA_026283785.1. Classification (NCBI taxonomy): domain Eukaryota; kingdom Metazoa; phylum Chordata; class Aves; order Psittaciformes; family Psittacidae; genus Coracopsis; species Coracopsis vasa. The sequence continues at coordinate 44,327 of JANHGB010045895.1, read as the reverse complement.
GTTTTAGCAGGCTTTGGTCAGTCAAACATTAAAACTTCATGCTCAAGTTCACAGGAGGCAGCAGAAATGGAAAATATCTATGGTCAGGTCATAGCTTAGGGGACCAGAAAGTACACCACTTATGCTCTCCTGCTGCTTTTATATTAGTTCCTTGGAAGGGAATAGAAAAAAAGTCATCTAGCCCAAGAAGCATAAAGAATGAAAAAATAGTCCCTAAGATTTTGTAAACTATGGATTAATCGGGAAAATAGTTACCTCCACTTTTGAAGAGTACTTTGCTGCATCACTCACAAAAGCAAATATATAAACACCTTGAGTTTACTTAATGCCATCTTTCCGGCCTGGTTGAATAGCGAGTTGTATTCAAAAAGCTTCAGCCATACTTTCTACAACTTAGAATTGTTTAGCATCTGGCTCTTCTTTAATACCCACCTCGATGTATACCCAAGGTAGGACCATTTCTCTTTCCAGCATTTGTGTAAGAGGAGAATATTGTGAATTCATTTGGAAGAGGAAAAATCTGGATACATACAGATGGGTTAATATAATTCCACAGCATCAGACTGAGAATACTGTCAGAGCTGGGAAAGGAGCCCAGATGCTCCAAATCCCTGTCAGGAGTAACCGTATCAGGTTTCCATGTCAATAAGTCCATGTTAGCTGCCTAAGACACATAGGAGAAGCTAATGCTTTTGATGTCCATTGAACAGCCTCATAGCAATCAGTATGTCCTTGCATGTGCTAGTGCACGGTGTGCCTGCCTGGATTTGACTCTGTTATTTGCAATGGTTCTGTCTTCCCTCCCCAGCTAGTATGCACATTCACAAGAGCCAAGTTCTGTTTTGATACAGCAAATGCTGCAAAGTCTTTCAGGTCATACTCAGTTAACCTGAGAGGCGTCTTCTGCCATTTTTTCTTGCCTATTGCCACTGCAACAGGACATGTGTCTCCCTATCTTCCGTATTATGTCTACAGATGTTTTGAATGTCCTACTGTATTTCAGATGTCACCAAGTGCTCAAATTTAGATAACTGAATCTCTGCTTCAGTTCCTTCTCTGCAGTTTACATAGGTATGTGTTGTATTTAGACAGTTAATGTGGGAGTTGTGGGCTATACCTCTGGTACCATACATGAGGCTCACTAGAACTCATGGGAAGTGCCTGAAGAGGCTCGGGTCAGTTTTATCATTTGCAGACCCCCAGGTAAAGCTTCTTTAACTATAACAAAATGGCAGCTTCTGTCATTGCAAATCCGTTGTCTTACCACTGGTTTGGTTTTCTTTTTAGTGCAGCATTCACAGCTAAGTTCATCAGAAGATTTTCTTTCTTTCTTAGAATGTAAACTTTCTTGTAAATACTCGTCTCCCATGGCACTAATATGGTGAAATGCTGCTGTAAGTTTCATTTTTGTCTCAGCTGAGCAAATGACTGCTGAGGAGTTGTAGCCTGAGCTCAGTGGAACACTAAAGGCTGTAGTTTAGTAGTCGCTTTGCTCTATTCTGTGCTTTTGCACAAATCTCTGTTAGTCTACAGAAGTAATAAGTGCACAGGCTTCCAGGAACCATGCACGTTTGCCATTTTGAGCTCGGCTAAATGCTTGCCATTGCTGTATTTTTAGTGCCTCATGTTTTACCAGAAAGGTAGCATAAAGGTTATCAAGTTCTTCCCTAAGTCGGAAAAGTGTGTGTGAGAAAATAACACTGGTAATGTTTATCCAGAATATAAAACATGGCATTGGAATGAGTTATATTTTTCTTGGATTCTGGCCAAAACAGAGCTGTCAACAAAAGAAAAGTGTGTAGGGTTAGAAGGGAAGAAAGTGCAGGATAAAAAAACTAAATAAATTGGATGCCTTTTTGTTTTCCTTTCCCAAATGCTGTTATGAGAAAGAGTCTTCTTAGGCATATTTGTAATTATGTGAGCTACTGGAAACTACCAGACCTTCACCTCACAAAAAACGTATCACATTTTAATTTCCCAATGCTAAGAATTTGAAGAAAAGCCCTGTGATTAATCTGTATCTTCTGGCTTGTGGTAGGTGAGTTTGGAGATGAATTGAACAATAGCTCTTTTAGGAATTTGGAAATGCAAAAGAAAAGACCTGCTTTTTCTGAAGCTCCCTCTGTAAGAGCAAATAAGAATCCTTTCATTTTCACTGCATTGTACTCTTTCCTTCAGAAAAATTCTGTGAATTGGATGTTATTATCCCAGTTGTCTAGATAAGGAGATGGAAGCAGAGATTGAGAGGCAAATTATGTATAGTCACTGCGTAAGTGCACAGAGGATAATGAAAGAGACCTCTGCTGACAGTTGTGCCCATCAAGGAGAAGATAATATTGCTATAAGGAGTCATTGAAAGATTCCCATTGATTAACGTGAGAAAAGAGATGGTCAGTGCAGTGGACCTACACTGCATGTTTGGAGCCCAGGAATCTCTGTTCCAGTCTCAAATAAATTTTCCTAGACAATTTGCCCATAAAGTTCTCAAGCCAGTAGTTCCTATTATTTCCTGGAGAAGGACAGTCCGAATGCTGGAGCAAGTTTAAATCTTTCTTTTCAGATTGCTCAAATGAGTAATCTCATTGATTTGTGTGTGCGTGTGCTTCAGGGTACGTAGAGCTGCAGTCTAGCAGTGCCAGTTGCCTCTGCTGGAGACTGACTGATTTGTGCCACCTTTCTCTTAATCCATCACGGGAAAGACTGGGTTTGCCATGAGTCTTGCAGTGTGGGTGTTGAGCCTGAGCATCATCAGTTCACAGTGGCTTCTGAGGATGTTCAGGGTCTGTCAGTGCTCAGGTCAATGGCAAATGTTGCTGTTTTCATTGATCCCAAATACATGAATGCAGCTTTGTAAGTGCAGGGCAGTTTAGGTGCAAGTAGAATAGGCTCCAGGACTAGTACAAAAGACATGAAGAACAGAGAGGTGAATGCTAAATAAATAAATAAATAAATAAAATGAAATAAAATACCTGATGCTTCAACATGTGCTTTCAGTTGCTCCTGGCATGAGCAAGGGAAAAATTGAACAATAAAATAGCAAAAAAAGGAAGCTACATTGTTAGATACAATTTAAATCAATGTCAGGAAACATTCCTGAATTCCTATTCATGTTATTGCCTTAAAGAGCAGGAAAAAAATGGTAGTGTTTGGTAAACAACCAAAAAAAAAAGTCGTCTGTTCCTGTACTTACGCTATTAAGGATTTGATCTTGAAAAGGAGAAATCTGCTTCACCTGACCTGAGTTACTGTAAGTGTGGTTAGAATGGAAAATTATTTTTTCAATAGGCTAATCACAAGAGCAAAACTTAGATACAGTGTCACAGACAGCAATGTCTTAAATTCAGGTGAGGAGCAGGTAGCTGGAAAAAAATAAATTGCCCAGTATGAAGTCTTAGCTTCAGTGATTTAGATAGAAAAGCTCTGCTGGTCAAGATTTTTCTTCCTAATAAACAGAAGATCTGTTGTGTAACAGGTTGCCATATGTTTTGGGTTTTTTAATTTTGGTTATTTTTCATTAGGATTTTTCTTAGTTTCATCTTTTTTTTATTATTATTTTAATAAGACAACACTTGGCACCTACTCTGATTTGAGACTTGGTTTAGATCACTGTACAACTTCATCAAAAAACATGGAGTTCATTTCTGGCAAAATCGGGCCCCTTGATATTTTATTTGAAACAGTTCTCAAAGGATTAGTTTCTCTTTCCTCTTCCCCTCCTTCCCTTCAGGATGCAGAGTGATTGTCTAACAGTACTTAGCTGTATTTATTTTTCATTACCATGCAATTTTTACTTAATTAAGGTGCAGATCTATTGGCACAGAGGGTGCACAGGATGGCTAGCGGTCTGCTTAAAAATTGTATGGATATGCAAAACCTTGGCCTTGGCATATTATGCTTTTTCAGCAGTCCAGCTGAAATGTGTACTTCACAGTGAGGCCAGACTGTTTCTTTGCAACAGGCTGTATTAATCCTCGTCTTTTGATTGCCAGCACACTAAGCATGCTCAGGCACCACAGAGATCCTTTCTAGATGTGGATGTGTTGTATGGTGGTTTGTGTCTCTAAGGCTGCATATTTTTCCCACTTTGGGGAATGAGTTTCAGAATCCCAGTAGAACCAAAGGGGCTGAAATGGTCATGTATTTCAGAGCAACAGTGCAAAGCAGAAAAAGGAGACCCAACCTTTTTCTTCTCTTTCATTTAGTGGGAGACATGAAGAAATCTCTTTGGCTAAGCAAGAGAATGAGGATATGCTCATTGCTGCACAACTCCAGCAGACTTTGGCTGGCCTGGATGAACATTTAGAAGGTAGGAAAGTGTGTTACTTCTGAAGTGCAAAAGAGAGAGGCATGGCCAGGAGATGCAGATTCAAACTGTACTCTGGAGACATCCACAAGTTTCTCACTAAAATCGCTGGGAATAGCTCACATGTTCTGTCCAGAATGTGGTCCACCCAAAGTGCTTGTTCTCCCTCTGCTTCTGGGGCAGCCTTTCTTTATAGACTCGCACTGAATATTTTTCATGCTGCTTATCAGATTGTCATTCAGTTTCAGTGTTTGCTACCAAAAAGAGATGAACAGCAGTTTATGGACACATTTTATGGCCAAATTTAATGTAATTTTGTTGACTTTAGTGAAGCTAAATCAGTTGTGAATTTAGCTTTGTGTTTAATGGACAATGCCTCTGGTTTATATTTTATCTTCATGAAGTAGAGAAGGGAGGGACATTTTTGTACCCAATGCCTCATCTGCATTAGCAGATATACTTTAAAGTTAAAATTTTGGAAACATGGAAAGAAACAGTGGGGAGAGATAAAATGTCATACTGTGCTCCTCTTTTTTCTACTGTGAATAAAAGTATTTTTCCATTAATGGTTTGTCACCAAATGATGTTGAATACATTTTTAAAGCTTCCCATCTTAATTTCACTACTTCTGCAGTGGACTTGGTTCTGATTTAAATTTCTGTGAGTTCTCTAACACTGCGATTTTTTAGCTTCTGTGTTGCAACCCTTGATTTATACCAACAAGTTTGAGAGGAGAGTTAAGCTTCTTGCACAATGAGGCTTCTGGAGTCACTGGTAATAAAGGGTGAGAAGAATGGAGAAAAAATACAAGTACTGTTTCTTTGTTTGCTTGCTCAAGGAAATCCTTCAGCTGGGCTGTTATTACCAGGTCTGGGAAACATAATTTGGAGCTGCTTGCTGTTTCTCAGAAATGTTTCTCCTTTGGAGTCATGTGGTGAAATGTTTATCACTGAGAGAAGTTAGTCAAAGATAAGGTATGAACAGTAGATGAAATTCTGCTTTGCATTTGTATGTTTTCCACTGGCTGAAGCAGGAGGACTGCAGGAATATTTGGCTGATCCTAATCAGCAAGAGACAATAAAACAGACCCAGATCTCTCCTTTTTTGTAAGAGGCATTAGTGTAACTAAAATATCTGATCCGCTTAAGCTTTACTGGCTGTTTGTATAATTTAAAGTCATATTGCCTAAATACTCCCTATATGTAATGTTATGTGTGTGTTTTGCAGCAGTGGATGGTACAAGTAACTCTGACTCTGAGTACATCAATGAAGTGTTGAGCCCACGTACAAGAAAAGTTGAAGCAGCCCAAGATGTTACCAGTTCTGTTCCAGTGACAGTCATAGATGGTGTTCCAGAAGTTAGCACCTCTAACTCAGCTGGAAATGAGGAGATGGAGGCAAGGCTTTCAAAAAGTATCTCAGCTGACTCTGTTAATATGGGAAACTTTACAAATAAGAACAACAATGCAGGTTCCTTTAGTAAGGGACACACAGATGGTGGAGCTGTATGCGCATCCAAGGACCTAATACATCAGCAACCATCTGAAAATGAATTTAGTCACTTGCCTGTGGAACAGAGGAGAGATATGTTTGAATCTCTCACATCCTCCTTCGAAAAAAGAAATGAAAAGAACTTAAAACTGGACACCCCTCCCATACATGGTGTGAAGTCTGAGGAATGTAAATCTAAGCTGATTCCATCTCACTCCAAGGCCACAGCTGAAATCAGTACAGCAAAAGAGAAGATAAATACATTTAATGAATGTAGTAACAGGGAAAGATCTCTGAAAAAAAGTAAATCAGAATTAGAAATCAAATGGCCACCAGCAAAAAAAAATGAAGTAGAAGAAGTCCCATCAACACCCACATGGTGTCATCGTGCCCAGAATTCAGGAGCAAACTATGAACCTAAAATGGGTTTGACAACTTTTAAAGTTGTCCCTCCAAAACCTGAAGTAAAACAATTCGATAGAGGAGTTTCACTCTCCACTGGTGCCATTAAGATAGATGAACTAGGCAACCTTATAGGCCCAAACACCAGTGTCAGTAAGCACATACCAGGTAACGCTACTGATGAAACTGAGGAAATCTGTCTCGGGAAAGTGAAGGCATTCTGGAGATCAAGTTCTATGGAAAAGCAAAGTGATGACTCTGCTGAGCATCTTCCTAAAAAGTCAGCAGCCACCACAAATTCTAAGCCCTTTACAATAAAACATGAACACAAACCTGTTTGTCCTGCAGCTCCAAAACCTGTAGCACCACAAACTGTTACTACCCACGGAGCTGAAAGACAGTCTGAGAATGAAAGGACCAAACCACCTCTTCCGGTTACACAGTCTCAGGTAACACCATTAGTGGCCCCAACCATTCATAAAGACAAGCTGGAGCTTCCATTTGTAAAGCCACATAGGAGAACTTCAAGTCAGTATGTTGCCTCTGCCATTGCAAGACACATCAATATAACTACCTGTAAGTCTGACTCTATTTTGGAATATCACAAGAAAGATGAACATAAGCAAGGAGCAGGAGAGGTTAAAACTGAAGCAGAAGGTTCACCAAAAAGATGTATTATTGTGGCCAAATACAGCCCTGTGGAAACAGAATCAGCAGAAACAAGAGAAACATTTTCAAGTATTTTTACTCGCAGTCAAAAGGCATCACACAGGTTTGCATCTGGTGATAATTCTGGCATGGAAAACAAAGTAGTTAACATCAGGGCACCAAATCAAGCAACTCCTCTGAGTTTCTATAAAAAGAATGCCAGTGTCCCACTTACTAAATCCTCTTCAAAGGATAACAGTGCAGAAGATGCTCATGGTTTAAACAGCAAACAGACTATAGCAGAGAAAAAGATGCATCTTTTATTTGACCAGAAGTGTGAGACTTTGACCCACACTAATTCAGCCTCAACTCTCAAGTCTCCCGATCTCCAAGGAGTCCCATCCCCTTTAAGCTCGTCTTTGCGGGTCGGTAAATGGCCACCTGCTAATGGTGCACAAGTCAGTTCGCTTAAAGCTTCAGCTGAGCTAAATGGTGCAGCTGCAAACACAGAGTCAGAACAGGAGGAGAAACTGGATGATTCGGATATTAATGCTATCAGTGAACTGGATGTTAATGTGCAGACCAATATCTTTGGACCAAAGAAGAAGTTCAAACCCGTCGTCCAAAAGCCAGTACCAAAAGACACATCACTGCACAGTGCCCTAATGGAAGCCATTCAAACAGCAGGGGGAAAGGAAAAACTCAGAAAGGTAAAGTGGGGACTTTTTTTAGCCTGTTCAGACTGCAGAGCCTTGTATTCTCCCTGTCAGACATCAGAGGTTTTATAACTGGTAGAGTTGCTAGTGAGCCGGAGTACATAAGGCATTTGAAAAATTTCTAATGGCAAAATACAGACCAAGCCACTGCTTATTCTGCACATCCTGTAGATTAAGCAACACCACTGCTGCTGCACTAGCCAGAAGAAGCAGAGGGTGCAGAGGTGCAGCATAAGGGAGAGGTAATTGAGGTTAGCCTGAGAGCTGAACCCGCATTTTAGTGTGTTATGTGAAATCAGGAATACACAGCATGGAGAACACTTGTAAATACTTACAGTGAAAGAAAACTGCATTTTGTATCACTGAGTGATCCTAGTTTGCCAATGGTTTCATGCTCAGGGAATATGAGATGGCATCTGTAAGTACAGCATTACTATCTATACATATCCTCACCGTTCAGTGTGAGTAAGGGTTGTAAAAGCAGGCCCAAAAGAAAATAGACTTGACTGGTCTCCATAGTTTGCATTCTGCTACAAGTGCCAAAAGTATTTTTAATAGTGTTTCCAAACTACCTCTACTGACAATGTGAGGTTTATTGTTTTCATATTCTAGGTTTCAGACAGTGCACTAAATGACAATCACAGCAAACCCTCATATGTTCAGCCAGAGAATGAACGCTCAGCCCTACTAGCAGCAATTAGAGGCCACAGTGGGACCTCAAAGCTGAAAAAGGTGAGAAATGAAGATGGTAAGTGATCTTCTGAGTGCGGTCTGTTCCTACTGGATGTTTTGAATAAACACAGATATGCCACAAACTAAACATTGTGCTGCAAAGAAAAAAAGTTTAGGGGGAAAATAATATGACCCAACCAAGATCAGATCTGACTTATGTAGGTAGCATAGTGGGTCCAATCCTATCTTCTGCTATAAAACTTAACAGTACTTCAAATTGTGTGCTTTTAGCTGAGAGGGAAGCACATAGAAATCTAAACTAGTTACAGGGGCTGTACATAGAAGACATCAGATGTTCATCATTTTCACATTTAAGTGGGGTATTTTTGTGCTTTAGGAGTATGCAGTAAGATCAATATATTTGCATTACCTACCATATGCATCAAAGCCCAGTTACCTGAAGAGCACACTTAGGACTGCTTCATGCATGCTCTTTATCTGTTAACATGAGCTGGTTCATGAGAGTTGTATGCAAGTAACTGATATTGATGGAACATCAACTTCCACCGCTGCAGGATGATTGCTTCTGTCTGAAAGATTTACCTAATCTTTAAAGCATCTCTTATTCCTAATAGCCCAAAACTGCATTGTTCTCGCTTTAGTTTTTATTCAGTTTGCTAATTCAGCCAAGGATGTGTATTTGGCAAGGAGGTTCTTATTTCCCTCATGCAGTGACTCATGCCATTAGCACATATCCAGATAGCAGGCATGAGGTAGAAAGAATCTCTTGCCTGTGTTAGGAAGTTGCTTTGTCTCTCAAATACCTTACTGCCCTTTGCTGCAGATAGGGTACAGCCTCCTCTGAGCCTGAGAGCAGGGTGTGATAGGCAGCAGCCATCTTCACATACACTTAACTGCATTCTGCATTCATTAGGTATAAACGTAAATTTGTTTAAAAGAGGCTCTGACAATGAAGTGGTAGGGTATTAGCACAGAGACCTTTTGAAATACTTTCCTCCAGCAGAGAAGCTTTTGCCATCATTTTAAAGGAAGTTGCCTAGAAACCGTAAGTTTCTTTTTCACACCATGTCACCTGTGCTAGTTAAATCACTGTGTTTGTATGTGTACAGGGCGAGATATAGATGTGCTATGATGAAAGGGCTGTCCCTTTCATATTCTCTCAAATGTTCGTTTTTACCTGACATGACATGATTCCCATATATTGTGTGTGTGTGCAGTGAAGGAAAAGAATAGAGGTGTTTTCTGAATGTGGATTGGATGGGAGATGAATCCTTTCATTTTGCACTAGAGAAGTCTTGTGCCTCAGTTTCTCAAAGGAAGAAATGCTAATGCATCTGCTTGAAAACCTCCCATTTGGCACATGCTACTGAATTTCCTAATAATTGCCAAATCATTGTAATTACCAACAATTTATCATGGTTATTACTAGTGATGTTGTTAACGGCAAAAATACTTGTTGAGACAGTTGACGGAAAAGCTGGCTTAGTCTGAAAGATTGCCTCCTCCCCCTGCATTCATCTTAAGTAGGCTGAATTTCCAAGCTGGTAATTCGTGCAGAGATTTTAGTATCAGAAATGTCACAAAAACATGCTTGGAAGAGCAATCAGTTGATTTTGTTCTCAGAGCTTTCACGTAGTTCTCTCTGGTCCTATTTTATTTCATTTTGGATTTTTATGATGGCTGGAGACTTTAGCTTTAACAGCATTTTTTCAATGAAGCCATGTCTGGGAGTTCAGATCTGAAAGAGCCCTCCTGTCATTTGAGATGATTTCTATGCAGCCCAGACTGCAAAAAATAACAAGATTCCTGGGTGGCTACTGCAGCCGTAATACATCTTCCTGATTCCAAAACCCTTGTGGTTGATTCCGAATGAATACCAAGTCCAACTTTCTCTCTTACCTTACATGCCAAGAAAGTTACAGGATCCTGGAGCTCACAGTAAATAAAGATTGAGTTTCTGAGACATAGTCAATGCCAAATCCTTGATGCTGGTAATCAGCCCAGCTGAGTGATGTGAGTGAGTAGTAACAGATGTTCAGCCCCGTGAGCAAACAATTCTATGTGGTTTACATCATGCAGGCAAAGTGAAATTGGGGTACTGAAAGTGCATCAAATGTCAAATAATTACAGTTTAGTCATGCTTGATATTAATCACCTCCTTTCAACTGCATAATGAGCAGATCTCCTCGTTGGCCTCCGAAGAGCTGCAGAGATTTAGAAATACAGAACTGTCCTTGCAGAAGGCAGAAGACCCTCAGGAGCAGCAGCTTTGTATCCCACCTGCCCCTGCCCAGCCACCACCGCCGCCACCACCACCTCCCTCTCAGCTGTCAGCAGCAGCTCCTAAGTCCTCAGCCATGGCTACATGTAACCCTGGGGAGGCAAGGCAAGCCCTAATGGAGGCTATTCGCTCAGGTGCTGGAGCAGCAAAGTTAAAAAAGGTAAATGTATTTCTAGATTTTATTGCGGGTGAAACAACCTCCACTTGCTCTGCATTGAGAGCCATTTATAAGCTGTTCTAGGCACGTATTTCTTTCTTCCATCTGAATAAAGTATGTGCACTGTTTTCTCTAGTGGAATCAAAGATCCTGAGTGTATTTCAAACCTTTGAACACCTATTAAACATACTATTAAGACTAAAATAGGCTTGTGCATGTATGCAACCATGTGAATAAGCAATACTTTTTTGGGGGGGGAGAACATCGAAAGCATGAATATAATTTCAGGAAGTATTTTCATGCCCTTTTCATTTTTGTGAATCTGAGGTGATACTGGATGTCTTTTAAACAAGGTGAACTTAGAAAAGATCAGTCATGAGACCCTCAAGCAAATTTAGAAGTAAGTATTCTCTCCTAGTATCAGTACTGTTTCCTAGACCTTGATTCCCAACATTCTTGGTTGCACGTCCTGAGAACTATCAGTAAAACTCTGGGGTCATTTTAATGTATACCTGAACTTTATGAATTGGATGATATGTGTTACAATTCTGTGGTCAGCTATAGGTCAGTCATCTCCCAGATGGCTAAAAATGCTCAGTTGCCTGGGAGTGATTTTTGGAGTAACTTCACTTATCATTTTGATCGAAATTTATTCTTCCTAACCTTGAGTTACACTGCACTTCTTGGTAAGAAGCAGCCAATTTTCCTTAGTGGAGTCATCCCAGTATTATACTGCAGTATCCAAGAACAGACTTTGATCCAAGGACATTAGGGAATGTACAAAGCAGATGCAGTTTTCCCAACACGTGATTTTGCTGATGCCAACCATAAAAGTGTAAATAGGCTTTAACCTTGCTTACTTAACCTCTTTAAAATAATTCAAAAGTACAATCAAATTTTAACATTAAAAAGTAGCCAAAACAATCTTGTTTCTGATGAACTAGAAATTCCACAGAATTATACAAATAGCACAAACAAATCAGTGTTTCAGGGAGCTTCACATCAGCATGCAAGCAGAAAACTGGATGTGCATTTATTTTTCAGGTGAAAAATTACATCTCCATTCTATTATGAATAGTGGCTGAGGTCACCTGGCTGGTTCAGCTTGGAGAAGAAAAGCCTGAGGGGTGATCTCATCACAGTGTACAGCTTCCTCAAGGGGGACAGTGGAGGTGGAGACACTGATCTCCTCTCTCTGGTGACCAGCGATAGGACACAAGACAATGGAATGAAGCTGTGTCAGGGGAAGTTCAGACTGGAGATAAAGGAAAGGTTCTTCACTGAGAGGGTAGCTGGTCACTGGATCAGGCTCCTCAGGGATGTGGTCATGGCATCCAGCCTGCTAAGAGTTCAAGGAGCGTCTGGACGATGCTTTTAGTCATATGGTTTAGTTTTAGGTAGTCCTAGGAGGAGCAGGGTTTTGGACTTGATGATCTTTATGGGTCCCTTCCAACTTGAGATAGTCTGTGATTCTAAGACTATAAGTTATGAAAGAATAATATTCCAGATCAGGCCTTTATTTCCCCACTTCACCAGTTTGCAGAAAAAAAAAGGATCTGGATATTCAAGAATACTTCGTGCAGTTGCTTTCTAGTTCTTTCCAAATTCCTTGTTCTTCCAACTACTGCTCCCCCTCCTGCAGAAGTCCCTAAGGGGACCTATAGCTCTACTCATTAGAACAGGTCTTTATCATATGCTTTGGGGATTTATTTCAAACAGTTGGATAGCCAGTACAGGCCATGAAAGTAAGCTGGATATACTGATGCATTCTGCTAAGTACTGTGTCTGTGTTCTTTCATTTTTCAAGACACAGTAATTTTCGGTAGCTTTGACATTGAAAAGACAGAAGAGTACATCACATTATGTAGATCTTCTATGAAAATAAAAGAGACCAGTGTTTTGTCCAAGACAGAGTATGATTTTTCTTATACTGTGTTGCCCTTTCAGGTATTGGATATGCAAGCTAAGTCTTGTATATGCCAAAGACCTGGTATCACTTTGACATCTGAGATCTCATGCCCTTGATAACTGATAAAAGCAAAAATGTCAGATTTCTCAAAGGCTTTCTATCCAGTGCATATTAATACCTCTTCTAGCTTGCTGTGTTAAATTGAGAGACAAATTCTGGTCCTTCCCTGCAGCTGGACAACTCGTAAAAGCAAAAGTTGAATCCATAGAGGAGAGAGAATACATGATAGCTGTGTACCAGGGTTTTCTTCCTTTACAGCTGAAGAACTTGTCTCCAACAAACACTGAGGTTTTTTTGTAAACAATGGCTGGCAGGTGGCTTTGTCCCAGGACTGAAGCAGACTTTTTCCTTTGTTTTGCCTCCTCTGTCAGAGATCTATGATGTTGTGATTCGGACATGTGAGCACAGAGCCAGTTTTAGCTTTGCCTTCTAGAAGATGTTGGTCACAGCAACTAAACAGCAGAGTAGGTAGTTCAGTTCAGTAATTGCATCTGTTTGTCTTACATTGTCTTCTCAAAGTTTCTGGGGACAGGGACTTCTGATGGTGAAGTCATCTATTTAGCTAATATTATGAAGAACTGGGAAGAATCTGCGTTACTTAGTTATGCGTGACTCAGTTTGTGCTTATATATGAGGGGTTATTTGCAATGGAAGTGGATCAAACAGGACTGTCAGGGAAACCAAATGTAAAAAGCAACCAATTGCCCAGATAAGAAGCATCCCAACAAACATTTGAGCTCTAGTAATATCTGTGAAAAGGCAACTCCTCCACTCCACCCCTGATTACACAGCTGTTTGCTAAAGTCATGAACTTTAAGGTTAAAAGATCCACTGTGCAGGAAGGGAGGAGAGAAATTGCTGCAGGCTGGTCAGCCTTGCTGAGAGTCAGGGTCTGCACAACACAGGCTGTAATTGGGTCAGCCGAAACAAACCAGAGCAAAAGTAGGTGCTTGAGGGAAATGCCAAGTATAGGTAAAAGAGCGTGCACATAGGTCTCCTGGCTGTTCTTTAATCCATTTCTTGGGGTACTGTGCCTGCTTTGGCAAATAAGTCATACTTTGTTTTGAAGAAATGGCTTCTGTTTTATTGCACACTGTTGCTGTCCACAGACTCCCAAAGGAAAATTCTTGTGGGTGCCAAGCCCAGTTCAGCCTGCTCAGTAAAATGGTTCATCCCCAGTACAGTGCAGTTCAGAGACATGCCAGAAAGCGGTTACACTAGAGATCCTGCCCAAAGGGAATGGAGACGCAGACGTGTTACTGGAACGGGATGAACTTACCAAACTGGAAAAGACCTGGTGATGTGCAGGAAATAACCTCCTTCTTCAGCTTTCAAAACGGTCTGTTGAGAAACCTGGCAGGTGTTTAATATGTCCAGACTATAGCAGCGAGTCAGGGAGATGGCATCAAGTAAAGCCACCAGCCAGGGTGGCTGACCTGGTGCCTTTGGTGGTTAATTATCTTCAAAACTGAGCATGTCTCACTAGCGAGGAGCCTGTTTCCCAGCTGTGTGGTCTTCCTCCTGTACAAAGGAGAACCAGGTGATCTAGGAAATGAACAGCTGACCTGAAACCAAATTTTGTCTAATGCTGGTGAGCAAAACTCAGGTCATAGTGTTGTACCCTTTGTGCTCCTGGTGTTAAAAGTGAACTAGTGCTTTCCTTAAATCGTATCAAGCAATTTTTGTTACAATTTCACATGCTTAAGGTATTTTTGTCTACTTTTAACTTTCTGTTTCAGAAAATGCAAAATAACCTAGCTAGTTTTCTGAAGTTCTGTATATCGTTGCATGTGTATTTTTGTTTCTGTGTAACTTGCCTTGGGATTTACCATGATTATCTATGGAAAAAAACATAACTACACATGCAAATAACCCGTTAGATGTCTAGCTGTAGGTATAGTTGCAGCACAAGCCCATGCAGGATTAAAACTCTTACCCAACAAAGAGAAGCTATAAAAGTTGCCTTAGTATATATGCCATCTACTCATTTTAGGTAGAGTTGTACCCAGGGATTTGGTGGAAATATTGCAGGGGAATGTGCCTGCACAAGGTAGGGAAGGCAAGTTGTATATCTGAAGAACAGGCTTTTGCTTATAGCAAAATGATTGCTGTAGACCACTTCTTAATGGTTCGTGCAAGAAAGATTGTACAGATTTCACGTATTTTCCAAGAGAGATTGGAGCTGCATCTAAGCAGCCTTTTCTGTTTGTGATTTAAAAAATTAAGTTGGCTCTATCACAGTATCCACAAGCATTCATGCCAGTGTTCAGCATCAACATTTAGCCACGTGAACTTTTTGATACGTGCAGTGTATCATTCTGCTGGCAATCACAGGAGCCAGGTAAGGTAATTACTGCACCCGTTACAATGAGTCCTGGTATATGCTGGGATAATTTGAAGTTGGTTGCCAGCAAGTAATGCATCGATCTGAATTATGTCACAAAGATTGTCTTCTAGGAAGCATGACCTAGTTCCATACCTTTATGTCAGAGTGGACTCTTCGTCTCACATTATCAAAGATACATAACTGTGAATGAAGAAATACAGTTTCTTTTCATCAGTGTCTGTGGGTGCAATGACGAAGATTACAGACTCAAAGCCACAGCTGATGTTGGCTTTGCTATGCTGGAAATGAGGCAGGAGGCCCCACTGAAAGGTTGGCTGAGCTTGATATACAGGTAGTCAAATGAGCCTATAAAGTGATTCTAGTTCCCATGCACAGTGAGAGCATGCAACATTTGCATGCTGTTACTCTATTTGAATTGAAAGATAACATTTAATATGAACTCTTCACCTTGCTAATAATTTATACCATGACCTATTTTTTTGCTCAAGAATAAAGCTGCTGCCATGGATGCTAAGGCCAAAATGGAAGATTTAGACTTGATAATAGACATTATTCTGTTTAGCTTTTGTGGCAATCTTAATGTATATCTCTCTGATAGAATCAAAGCTCAGTAACTTTGATTTTGGAAGAGCACCCTAGCATACGTATTTAATATTAAGCATATGTTTGGATGACCTGAGTACTAGGAAGGAAGACAAGCATTTGTTTAAGTATTTTCCTGAATCAAAGCCCTTGGGAGTTCCCTTCATTTAGCCAGGAAGCGAGGTACTCATCAGTTGATCTTTATGACCAGTGACAGCTAGCCGATACTGAACAGATTTTGACTGTCAGATACTGTGTACTTGCAACGTCTGTTTCTGTTCATTTCACAAAATGAGGGAAAAATACATCACCTATGTTCCACTAATCATGTAATTGCAGCCATAATACCTAAGGATATATGAGGTGTGGGGTTTTTAGGGAGGGATAACACCTTTCATTAGGCCAACCGATGCAGCTGGAAAAGAGCAGATAAGCTTTAAGTAGTCTCAAGGAGCTGTCGAAGAGATCAGACTTGAAAACAGCCCCACAGGAGTATGTTTGGTTAACAATGTCAACAGTTGGAAGTTTAAAAACATCTTGAATGATCATGTGCTTTTCTTTGTTATAGGTCCCTCTGCTCGTTTGAGTCATGTCTAAGGAACAGCTAATTGGAAAATGTAATCCCATATGCACCCATAATCATCATTCAAGGTCTGAAGTGGCAAAAAAACATCAAGAAGTTTAGTTTATTCTCTTTTCTACGAGCCAAAATAAGTTGTAGTTAATATTCTGTGTGTTCCTGCATAATGGTTCTAAGGGGAAAATATGTTGCTCTGCTGTAAAGCTTCTGTGCCAAGGAATTGTGTTTTGCCTCTGAATATTTAAGGTTGCCAATAAACTATTCTTGTTGGCAGGTTAATAAGAATATAAACACTGTGCAGTCCTATGTTAGTACTTAATTGTGTTTATGGGCAAAATTAAAAGACTTCACTAGCGATCTGAAAAGTAATACTCATTTCAAGTTGTTAAGAATATGTAACTATTTCAGACTTTTTACTTGCTTCTTATTTGATTTGGAAAAGGGCTGACTTTAAGCAGTTAGAGTGAAAACTAGGATAAAGACCTATAAAAAACAATCACAAGAAAAAAGTTATGGTACATTATGAAGGATCTAAATTGTCATATGCTGGAGTCATTGTTTTTTAAAATGAGATGAACCTTGTGTCTCTGGAGGAGCTCTGAGAAAGCAGGCAATCAATAATGAATGTGAGACAGTGTCTGTTGACAAGTTACTTATGGGATATGACGTATAGGATGCTAATACACAGAGATATACTGAACCCTAGTAACATTCATGGCACTTTAAAAATACTGAGATACCTTAAAGGATCTCTATTTGCAACAGACTGTGAAGGTTATAAAGAAGATTCGGAATACTGCATAGAGGTCCAAGATTTAGAATTCATTCCTGCACTGCAAAATGAAGGGAAGCTGGTTTATGTCAGTAACCAGGACTTTTGTTGTCTCTTGTCTCTTGTTCAGGTCATGCATAAGTTGGCCCTTTGTTTCAAATTTGTATGGCTGTTGTATGTTGTATCACAAGTATTTATAGCAGCATCTTTTTCAAATGTAAACTACTTTGGTAGTTGTTGTACATATTTTGAAAATATTTCATTAAATTGGTTAACTTAAAAAGGACAAATGAAAATGCTTTTTCACATTTCATATGTTGTAATGAAACTGAAGGAGAGGAAATATGTACATTTACATTTTTATAATCACAGACCGAAGTGGCGGCAGATTCTTTTTTTCTTCGAGCTGAAATATAAAATGTATAGCTATGTAATGTTGAAAGTACAAGAATGTTTAGCCCTTTGCATTTAATGTGACTATATATTATATATTGTAAAATATTGATGTCTTTTAGTGCCACAAATAAAAAGAAAATCCAAACCTGACATGACTTGACAGACTCTTTGCCAAATGTTTTCCATTTACAGAAAGAAATTAGAGCTAGAACTTAAACAAGCCAGTATGCTGTGTTAGATATCTCAGGTCTAATATAAAACTTCTCAAGCCAGAAAAGAGCTCACAGCTAATAATCTAGGAACACAGTAGAAATCACCAACTAGAATGAAGATGTCACAGATACATATTTCAATAATAATGCAGTACTGATAATCATCCATTCCCTCATTAGGAAAGCTAATATATATTCAGAATATATTCAGAATTAAGGTGCTCTGTCATATCCTAGGGTAAATGAGATCACCTTTGTTGACTGGTTAGCCTCCTTTTGCCTTGAAAAGTCTTCTCAGTATGCTTTAGATCAGAAATAATAGCATGTTAAAAATGCTATCGCAGGAAAGGATTCAGTCACTCCTAAGCTTGAATGTTATAGATAGTCCCACCAACAGCAGATAACAGCTTCCGTGGTTAGGTGCTGTAAGACAAACTGCAGTGCAGGTCTCCTTGTTCTTAGTGTTGCCTGAAGGCCCTGGGTCTGTAGTCCCTCCTTACTAATGCCCATTTAGTTTAATAAGTTGTATGGGTACTTACTTTGTAATGTAAGGGATCCAGAACTGGATTTTGAGATAGTAAGATCCTCCAGGTTTTGCAAGGCAAAGTTTCTGGTTCTGGGTACTGGTACTGTATAGGACTGAAGTTTATAAAAGAGTTATTCATGGATAAATTTCTGAGTATCAGATTCCCATGGGTAAAAGATTGTAAGAACAGCTGCAAGATGAGATGTCACCTTCCCTGTGACAGCAAAAATACTACAAAAAATCCTGCTGGCTCAGTCACAGCTCAAGCTAAAATTGGAGGGGGAGTTCAGCTGTCTACAGCAGGAAGCTGCGCTAATGTTCAGTCCCTGCTCTTGTTGATGGGAGTTGTGTCTGCTCTTAGATTGTCATCCAGGTGCTGTTGAATTCCTGGTAGCAGCTTAATCTAACCTTAAGTGAATGGAAATTTTACTCTAAACACATTTATAAGGATGACTAACTATAGGTATGACCCTTCCATGTAATAACTTTCTATTAATGCTTTTAGTAGTCTTCAGTTGGGAAGTAATCATGCGTCAGTGTTTTTTGTGCATATTAGACAAGCACTTTTTAAACTCTTCACTCCCTCATCCCTTCTTTTACACTGCTTTGGGGCTCAGAAACTGAGTTCCTACTGGATGAAATTAATTCAGGAGACACACTCCGGCACAAGCTGGCGTTCAGTCCATGGAACTAGGCTGGAGCTCATCCCAAGGTAAAATTAAAACCCTGAAAAGTGTCTAGTAAAGACACTGTGTCCTCGTCACCGAGTATTTTCATCTATATATCTTCTCTTACTGGTCCAGACTGCTTGCTAGCACAAACACAGCCTCTGTCTAGACGTATACATGCCACCTGGGTTAGCCCCTGCCATGTCCCTTCATGGCACTTGTAGCTAGACAATCTACAGGCTGTTTTCTTTTTTGGAGGACTGAAAGAAGGACAGTGAGCTCCCCGTGTATCTCTCAGCCTAGATTTACCCCACATGCTCTTACCTCAGTTCAACCAGAGGAAAGAGTCTGATATATGCCTAATGCTTCTTAGAATTATTATTCTAAAATAATATTTATATTATTTTTTGAGTAAGAGATTGAAATGAGGTGAAAGTGGTATCACCAGAAAAAATTGGATGGAGGATTTGGATTTGGTATCTTCCATAGGTACAAATCAGTGTTCAGGACTTGGAGAAATCTATCCTCATGTCTCAAATAAAATTTGTAGTTCTTCCCTCCCCTTTTTACATGTTTTTAACTGAGCTCAGGGTATTAATCAACCATGAAGCCATCATTAAATCACTCTGAATAGATATTTAATTTAAAATAATACTGGCTGTCTGCATGAGCTATTTGACTTTGGGGACTTCATTGTAGATTCTTTCTTCTTGTACAGAAGCCTGCTAATGTTGGCCATGCAAAGTATTGGACCAAAAGACCTTTTGACATGCACATCAATCTACAGAGTTTTGAACATGGCAGGATTCAACTTCCCCAGCTCTGCAAGTGATTTGCACAATTTATGCTACATTTGCCACAGCCAAAATAGGCACTTCAACAGGATGTAGAAAAAAAAGAAGAGAACAAGAGATGCATTTATGAAACAATGGAAAATGCTACCCTGAGACAGTTTGCAATGTTTTCTCTCTAACCTCTCCAGAAAAGAAAGAAGCACTTCTGTTGTTTGGTGCTGCTTAGCATTAAGCACTTGGTTTAAATTGAATACAAAGATCTGCACAAATCTTGATTTGAGTCAGTTTGTCTGAATGACGTGTTAATAAATTGGTTCTTTGTTGGTGCAATATGAAAAATAGTTGTCTTCCTCAGCAGTTAATTAGGAACTTTTACATATTTAGAGTATTTATTTGTGTGTACTGTTTCTCTGCTCATCTCTAATCCTCTGTTGAGTTACATGTGCGTTACGTGTACCAACATGCTTTGCTTCTGAGACTTGTGTTAAGATTTACGAGACTGTTCCTAATTCTTACTCCATTTGTTGCTGTTGAGCACGCACCATAAAATATGCTAGACGTTTGCTAAAGCCATAGCTGCCATAGTGGTTGCGTTTCCCCACTTGCAGAAAATGACCTTTGCAATGACAGAGTTCCCTTTTTAAAGATAAAGTGAAACAAAGAAATTCTGATTTTTCAGTAATGTTCACCTGAGTTTGGTGCAACATCATTCCGATCTGCTTTGCTTTTTTTTGCCAATTAGGGTGTGGAGTTTGATTCATTGCTGATGTCTTCATTTGGCTGAAGAAAGTTTCCATGTAGTTGAATTCCCAGGGTTGTTCATCAAAGTATGCTAAGATGGATGAACCTTTCTAAGAGCAAAAAGGTACCTTTTTTGGTTTTGTTACTGTTACTAAATATTCTTAAGTATTTGTTAAACAAATATAATTTGGTTAAGTACTAACAGGCCACATGATGCTGCACCAGATAGGAAAGTCAAGACTCTCTTGTGTTGGTCTACCAATTTGTGTATTTTTTTGTTCTTGTTTAAACAGTTTTCTGATTTGTTTCAATCAATCTTTGAACTCTTTAAAAAGAGAGATAAAACAGAGCTACTTAATAGGAATACTGTGGGGTTTACACTTAGGGAACAAGCTCACTACTGTTATCTGTTCCCTCCCATCACTCACTCTATGTGTATGGGAGCCACACACACACAGAGTCTCCTGCATAGTTTCAGGAAGTCAGGAGTAGTTAAAAAAGCATCTTCACCATGGGATCCTTCTTCCATTTCTAACAGTAGCTTTTTCCATCCCGTAGAATAGGAACTTTCAGAAAGTCATGGGCTAAGTTTTGATGCAGTCACAACAGCTATACGTATTCATTGCTGGAAGCAATGTCAGATCCAGCTCCAGATAATGCTGTCTTCAGCCAATTTCTTTGGCTTTTTGTCTTCTTTTCTGTCTGTAGACTGATAAAAATATGTATGTGCCATGTCTCTTTTCTGAGGTCATTATTGTGCTCGAAGCCCTAAAGGTTTCCCCTTGAACAAAGCATAGTGGTGTTGTAGTTGACCATCAGACTGAAAGAGGACATTATTCATACACAAACACTACTGTCTGGTTTGCAATTCAGGAAACCTTATTGAAAGAACAAGACTGTGGCACATCATTGTCTTCTGCATCGTAACCTGTGTTTACTGCAATAGGAACAAAGCAAACACAGTGCAGATATGCATGGGTTTCCTTTGTCTCATTTCATGTATTCAACAGAGGAGTTTCTGTCAGAAGCACTGGGGTCTGTCCCTTGTAGTGCTTGGCACGGGGAAGTGGGTCATGACTTGAGGGTTCTGGTTTGAGTGGCACCAGTGGTTGATTGTGTCACTTTGTTTTTCCTGCCTTGTGATAAGCCAAAATGTGGTTTGATTTAGCCACTACTCGCAATGGCAAATGGAGTGCTTCCACTGCAGCGATGAGCAGAGGCTCCGCAGGTGAATGGCACTTAAGGTCGTGATTCGTGATTCAGCCTTTGCGCAACTGCAGTACCCAGATCCCAGTAGGCAGTAATCTGTGCAGTTCAGTCTCCTTCTTAAACCAGAGGTAATGGTGAAGGGAGAGGAAAATGAATGTGTGTGCCCTGTGACAAAAGAGTGAGGCACATGTAACCCGAAGAGCTGCAGCCCTCCTTTCCATGGCAACACCTAACAGTGCAGGTGATGTACAGGAGGCACCTCAGTAAGCAGTAGGTCCACCAAAATTACTGATACATTTGGATTTGGAAGTCACCAAGAGACTTCACTTCACTTGAGTCTGCAAGTATCTCTGCTGATACAGCTCTGCTAATACAGGTCAGTTACTATGCTCAAGACAAGATTTGAATGATCCCCATTGTAGACCCTTTCCTGATAAAATCCAGCCCTTGGTTCTTGGATCAGCCATAGTGGTTGGTGGGTGTACCCAGTGCGTTCCTTCATCTGCCAACACTGAGCACAGAGCAGTGGTTTGGCTGCCTGCACAGTGCCTGTCCGCTCTCTCATTAACCTCACTGCTAATGTTCCAAACTTTCCAGCTTATGGAAGGAACTGTCAGAGGCAATTTGCATATAGGCAGTGCTGCAGAAGTGCAAAGAGTTATATTTTTATGTGTTGATGAATAATTTAGCAACAGTACTGTAAAATTACTGCTTTAGTGCTGCTGGGGCCAGTGATTGTACAAAGTGTTCTTCTAAGCCCAGTTATGCAAGTTAAAGCTTGCTGGGTTTATCCTATGCATCTGTCGTTAGAGAGAATTTTTCCAGGTTCAAACTGGGAATCAGAGCAGGGTTTTCATTCCAGGACAGGGCCGTTCTTCATTCTCATTTATTGGTCTGATCATCCAACCTATTTTTTCCAATAGGTGGTTTTGCACTAGGTTGCATATTAGTGCTGGTTTTCTCCACAGAGAAGGATGCTGTGTAATGATTTTCAATATAAATGCCATGGTTAAATTATCCATCCTCGTAGACCTTTGCTTTACATTAAGCAGCAATCTAAGAAGTATTTCCATGCAAAGTGACCACAGGTTTCACCCCCTACCCTGTGGGGGAAGCCTGTGCACTTACATGGGCAGGGAGCAGAGAATATGGACAGATTTAGATGAATCTTGTTTTGGTTTGAAGTTGGAAATTGTTCCTTTGAGATTCAACCTCTTCTGTGCTCAAATTGGAATTAAAAGATAAGGGAATGAAAACAAAGGGCAATATTATTGCCACCCAAAAGCATGCTTGTAAGGATAAAGTGAGATTGAAGTGCTGTGGTAATTCAACACCAAGACACTTCCAGAAATGGAGAAACTCACAGGTTTCCTTAGGACTCTGCATCTCAGCTACTGCTCCTGCTGTATTCTACAAGTGTTGCCAAGAGATGCTTAGTTGAAAATGCAAATACGTTCAAGGCTGAAGGATCAAAGAGCAATTAAATTAAAAACTGCTGACAGGTCAATCTTAATAGTCATTTCCATGCTGAAATAAGTCAATAAATCTTAGCTTGCAATAAATCTTACCACATAAAGGTGGGCTTGCATAAAAGGAAAATGTAGTAAAATATAGCAATATATTTTATGCAAATGCTTTTTTAAAAGTAATGAGCAGCATGTTTTATTCATCTTGTCCTGGCATCAAAGCGGTCAAGAAGACATTGGACTTCTGGAATGGGTTAATCCTTTGCAGCAGCAGTATGCTGAGCAGGCAGAATATCTTCTATTTATATTACTATTTACTTATATTTGTAAATACAAGCCTTAATTGAGCTCCTGAGCCCTGCTGTGTTTGGTACTGTGCAAACACAATGCTACTGCCCCTGCCCCAAAGACCTTTACGAATGAGAAGAGTCAGAAGAGGAGGACAGGAGCAAAGCAGCCTGGTGACTTGCCTGAGGTCATCCAGGATGTCAGTGGTGGAGACAAAACTGGAGCTTGGAACTCCTCCTGTGTCATGCTTTGGCCCTGTTCTCCAAGTCACACAGCTTCCTGGCCTATATACTAAATACAGTAAGTACAGATCAAACAAGAAACAAACTAGGCCTGTCATGGTATAGTGCAAGCTTCAGAGAGGCAGGGAAGCTCAGCTGGCTTTCATACCAGACACTTTAGTGTACCCCTGTGCTTTTATTTGTTCTCCCAGATATTCAAGGCCAGGTTGGACAGAGCCTTGGGTGACATGGTTTAGTGTGAGGTGTCCCTGCCCATGGCAGGGGTTTCGAACTAGATGATGTTAAGGTCCTTTCCAGCCCTAACAATTCTATGATTCTATGTGTAAAGCATGGAATATTAGGTAATATTCCTAGGCACTTGTATCTATAACTAGACACATCTCCAACAAACACATAGTACAAGAGGGAGTTGGGATCCAGCTGCTAAATTTAAAACCGTTTTTTTGCATGGTAGAAGTTCCCTGATGGTTAAATAGCCTGTATCTCCATTATAGCTTCCTGCCCACCTGTAGCTATACTGCCCGCTATCCCCACGGGAAGACTGGAAAGGAGAAAGTTCCTGATAATGGGGCTTCAACAGCGCCCAAGTGCTTTAACAAGGCTCTTTCTATTAGCCCCTGTATAAACACAGGACGGCAGCCCAGGCAGGCAGCTCCAGGTGGAGGGAGCACGGATCGTTTTAAATCATTTGCACATTCTAAATCACTGGGCACGATCTGTGAAGAGTAGATCTTGTGTTCCACACTGTGCTGGGGAGGCAGTGGAGGCTGTTTCAGGCTAATAAAATTCCCAAAAAGTGACCGGGCACAGGAGAAGTCCTGTTCTCAGGGAAAAGCCTCGCATCAGCGCAGGCTCACAGCTCACCCTTCTTTTCACAGTGGAACGACTGGGGATTTTAATCCCGATTCTGAAACAAGTCAAAACTTGGTGAGCACAGTAATTGCACAAGTAAAGAAAGGGCTTGGGGACAGCCTGTACTTTCTGTTTTCCTCCCCACTGTTTCTCTCTTTTTTTTTACACTGAATCAGAAGAGCTCTTCTTGGGTTTGTGTGGTCTCCAGCAAGATGCAGTACCTCACTTCCAGAGTGGTTTTCCTGGTGCTAACAGACCACACGGAGCCCAACCCAGGGTAACAATGTGCTGCATGTTCCCAAAACTTGGAACAAAAGGTGAGGATTTCTTGTTTCCTCAAAATGCTGATCTGATGTTATGGTACCAAGGGTGCAGTGTGAATGAGATTTCAAACCTGATTTCAGCAAGTTGAAAGATGCCGTGTAGATGAGGCCCTCAGTGGCATGGTTTAGTGGCGGTCTTGGCAGTCCTGGGCTAATGGTTGGACTTGATGATCTTAAAGGTCTTTTCCAACCTAGTCGATTCTATGGTTCTAAGTTCCGCTCACATGCCTTTTACTTTAACCAGAAGAAAGTTTTCCACCATTACCAAAAGTGGGGAAAATGTGCATTTGCCTCATATGCCCAGGACAGTAAATTGTCCCCAGTAATCAAAGGTGGCATTAGAAAAAATAGGCTGACTTTCCAGGGGAGGTTTCTCCCAGGAGCAGGTAACGTTATCCTCCACAGCAGCAAACCAGTCCAGCACTGGCGTCTGCCAGTGGAGTACCAAATGGAAGGTGTAAACCTGGTTTTGTAAGAAACACATCTCAGCTCTACCTGACCTGTGCCTAGCAGCAGGTTTTATTTTTAGGTGTGTGAGGCAGAATTATCGGAGATGAAGAGCCATGAGTCAGACCCGCAAGATCACGGGACCCGCCGCCAGCGTGAGGAGGGTTGCATTTCCCGGTTTTTAAGGGAACAGGTTCTGCCGTGTGGTTTGGTCCGCCTGATTTCTGAAGCTCCTCTGTCTCCCCCTGGATTGTGGGTACAACTGTCAGCACCGTGCCCTCCTGCCTCATCCCCCGGCTGTGCTGTGGGGTCTGGCAGGGAAACCCAAATCAGCCCCAAAGACAGCGAGTCAAGGAGAAGGGATCTTGTGTCAGTCCTCTGCTCAGCCAGCCCTAGTGAGCATGGCTCCTCACCCGGCCCCTCTCCACACCACTAACTCCACACTGGGTATTAATTGCTGCTTAAAATGGAAAAGAACCTGAATAAGGATTAGAATACAATATTCCCTGCAAGCAGTGCATCATGCTGGGAAGCCTCCCTGCTTTTCGGACTACTGAATATTTAACCCACATTTGCCAGTGAGTACTGAAAGGTAATCCAAGCCAGTGCTCAAAAAATATCCAGCCAGATTACTTATTAAGATGTTTTTTATAGTATTGAGGGGGAAAAAAGGAGCCTGTCTCTCAGTTTTTGCTCATGCCTGGTCAACTCATAGGTTTTGTACTGGTACAACTATGTCTCTTAGAGGTGTGATATTTTTTACTGAAATAGATAAACCAATATAACCACTAGTTGGGGACACTGTTGTACTGGCACAAAGGGGCTTTATACCGCTACAGCTTATTCGCCTGCTTGTATGGAAATAGACATTTCAGCATAAATAAGTATATTTATACTGGTATAACTGTTTCTACCCTAGGGAAATTATACCATTTTTACTGTACCAGTATAGCTACAATTTTGTGTGTGTCCAAGCCTGCGCAGTGGTACCCCTTCTGTGTAGGAAAGCCCTTGTGGTGACCAGTGACTCACTGTGCCAGAAAACTGCAGAAAGTCAATGAGATTATTCAGGTATTAGTTATTGCACTGGATCAGGCTATCAAAATCTGGTGGAAGAGGAGGGATGCTTTCATTTACACTTGTTAGCTGGTAAGATAGTCCATGTATTGACTGGCAATGGTTTTTCTGGTATCTGGGGCAGCATAGAGAGTCTGGAGAAGAGAAGGCTCAGGAGTGACCCGGTCACTCTCTACAACTACATGAAAGGAGGTTGTAGTGAGGAGGGGATCGGTCTTTTCTCCCAAGTAACAATCAACAGGACAAGAGGTGACAGCCTCAAGCTGCACCAGAGGAAGTTTAGATTGGATATTGGGAACAATTTCTTCACAGAGAAGGTGATCAAGCATTGGAACAGGCTGCCCAGGGAAGTGGTAGAATTACCATCCATGGAAGTGTTCAGAAACCATGTAGATGAGGCCCTCAGTGATATGGTTTAGTGGTGGTCTTGGCAGTGCTGGGTTACCCCAGGTTGAACTTGATGATGTTAAAGGTCTTTCCCGACCTAGCAGATTCTATGATAGGGGCAGCAGACAGGTAATATGAAAGTCAATCTCTCGTTACACATTACAAGAGTAACAGTGACTCTTACAATGTCTGCCTGAGTTTGTTTTGCATGAGAATAAGGTTTTGGTAGCAGAAGGGTGTTGCTAAGCGTATCTCTGCTTTGGAAATGAGCGTCCTTCCATTGCTCACATATGGCTATCTACAATTCGCGTCATCACGATGTAGAAGCAGAAAGACATTATCCTGTGAGAGAGTAGCCTATCCAGTTGCCATCACTTACAGACAGTAAATGCTAAGCAAAAAAGGAGAAATACAACTTTTAAGGATAGTCAGAAGTTATGCAGAGCTTTTCACCTTAAAATACCTTGCACGCTCTAGTTTATATTTAAACCCATATAGCTAGAGTACATATGTCCGAGTCCATCTGTGTGGGTGCTCTGTCCTTTTTTATATACTCTACATAAACATACAAGGAAGATAGACAACACTCAGCAGGTATGTAACATATATGTATGTAACAGGAAAGTAAATGAAGTGTACATAGCAGTGGTTGGGAAACAGTCGAGCCTCTGCCATCAGGACTCCTGTGGGAGGTGATGGAAGAGGAGGACATTGTCTCACATCCTCTAGTTGCACTAAAAATAGAGTAAGCCTCTCCATTTATGTGCTAAGAAAGGTAACTTGAAGAATGGGGTTGAAATGACTTTTGAATAGCTGCTGACAGTGTGATTACTTATGGTATTATTGATAGAGTATGCAAGTTGGTGACC
Source organism: Coracopsis vasa (assembly GCA_026283785.1). NCBI lineage: Eukaryota > Metazoa > Chordata > Aves > Psittaciformes > Psittacidae > Coracopsis > Coracopsis vasa. Next base: position 16,889 of record JANHGB010045895.1, on the reverse strand, counting down.
CGAGTCCTTTCCTACCATATACAAATTCAGTTTTCCTCTCTTTGCCTTTAATAATTTAGAGGTCGTTTTGGCAGTGTGGAACAGACATTAATTCACCTGCTGTCCTGCAGGCCATTATGAGAAAAATCACAAAGTCAGAGCAGTGGCTTGATTTTTATGACTGAAGATTTCTGCAGACATGAGCCTATTATTCAGCTGCAGAGTTCTGTGGCCCTTGAAGCCGAATTGCAGGGGTGAAGGTCACTGCCTTACCAGTAATCACATTGCTGTTACATGAAGTTTTAATCAGCAAATACTGGGCAAATATAGCTCTGGTACTGTACTGTTAAATATAATGGAATTTGCCCCACAGATGACTGTAGGTCCTTGTTGTTAAAGCAGCTCTGCCTATTTACCTTTCAGCTGCAGCTTAAACATACGAAATGTGCCATAATCCAGCTTTCCCCACATCAGGGATGTAAAGAAACCACTTTCCTGTAGCATTGCATATAAAAAGGTAACGTTTTTTTATTTGCCTCACATATCAGAATTCAAGGCAATCAGTCATTCATTCTACATCATAAATAATACATGTACCCAACCAAACACAAAAGGCTGTGCTTCGTCTGCCTTCCCTCCACACCTTAATAAGATCATCTGAATTTCAAGATGAAATGTGCAGTCTCATATTTAAATCATTAGATCTCTGTGTGGCGTTTCATTTCATTTTTGCAAGGTCAGGGTGGCCAATGTGGTCAAAGAAAGAAAGAAAGATAAAGCCATTATCAGCAGAACAAATGTAACTGGTTCATGTTGAAGAAGAAATGGGTGACCCATAGAGGGTAAAGACTTGCTGGAGATTTGCAAGGGAGCAGTAAATCGGTGGTTTCAGACCTTCCCTGTGGTCCAGTGTCCCACAGTAATGTACCCTCAGCTCCTCTGTCGGCCCTTCCCCAGGTTCTGAGGGGGTTTGCTGAAGGGGTGGCAGTCCAGCTTCTGAAATGTGTGTGGCAATTTGGGGAAATCTGGAACAATCACCCAAAGGAAACAAAATTTCACAATCTCAGCATGTGGCCAGAGCTAAAACCTCCTGGTTTCTGAGCAGTTTCTGGCTGTGATTCCCTCACTGGGACAGGGGATGGTCCTGAGACTCATTTTTACCTCCTCCTGGGCTTCCTCTGTGACCAAATCACCTCATTTCTATCATACCCCAGTTTCCAGTCCTTCATACAGGGTATTCCCTCTGCTGGCCTCCCCTGTCCTATCTGTTTTAAAAGCAACCCAGCAGAGAATGAGGAGGTAGCTGAACTGCTGTGGATTTGCTGAGCACTGGGGAGGTCCAAGTCTTTGGGATCAGTTGTTATCCTTCCAACATATCGCTATTATATAAGGCAATCAAATTAACCCATCTATGCTAGCTTCCCTGGGTGTGAAACTGCAGGTGTTTATGGTGGGTTGCTGACTCATAAAGGTGTTGTGGGTAATGTTTGTAAGGCACTTCATTGATTAAAGGTGCTAAGTTGTCTTTACAGCCAGAAGATCTCAGCAGGTGCTCAGGTAAATGCATTTAGGCACTAAGTAAATGTTTCAGCTCTTACTAGCTTTAGCACAAGCAGGAGCAGGACCTCGATCACAATCCAAGAGTGAGAAAAAAATCTGGCAGGCAAAGTACAATATATTCTCATGTCATCTTTATATAACCGTTTAGCCAAAAAAAGAAGGTCACCTATAAATCCAGATGGCCCCAGACAACTGAACTCTAAAGCTTGTTTATAGAAAAGGGTTCCAAAGCCCACATGATCTTGTATGAGATTAAAAATGGATTAAAATGTTACCTTGGACCACAATAACCTGGGCAATACCAGGACACCTCTCAGCAGTGACAGCTTAGGCACAGGATAGCTGCAGAAGTGCATTATTAGAGCTCATAGAATAGGGAACACTAGCAGAAGTGTCACGCCTTGCCCGCTAGTTATACCCACAGTACATTTTGTCACAGCTAGTTAAGACTTCTATGATGCCCAAAGCTGACCTCCCTCTTCTGTCATGCCCCTTTACAGTACCTTTCAGGAAGAGAGGAGATCACAAATAGAGGACCTTTAATGGGAGCTACCTAGGTTGCGGTGGTGGACTACCAACTGCAACCACAACACAACTTCGACCCATGTAAGCTCATCCTTGGGCAAGTTGTTTGTCCTTTCCCCATTTCAAGATACTCTAGGGTCTCCCTGGTGCAGCACTGAGCTGTGGCACCGTGTGCTTTGCTCCCACCGTCTTGCAGGCAGGCCTGTTTCTAGCTGTGATGCTGGAGGCAGGAGCAGAGCTTGGCAGCGGGGATGGAGCCCATGGCATCACTGCATGGGGAAGAGGTCAGAGGTTTTCAGAATTCAATGCCTTCTCGCAGCCAGACCATGGTGGTCGGCAGACCGCTGACCACAGAGCAGTCACTGGCCCATGCTGGAGATTATTCAGGAGAGGAATAGGTTGTTTCCCCCTCCAATTATCTTTTTATTGCTGCAAGCAAAAAAGAAACAAAAATCCTTTAATGATACGTTTTTTCAAGTCCATGGGTTCAAGATTAACCAGCAGGCTTGAGAAAAATATGTTCATAGAGGACAAAGTGAAGAATTATTACTGTTCAAAACACCACATATCCTTTCCTACTGCCTTTTCTGCCTTCCCTAAGCTGCTGAAAGAAGACAGGCTGACAGACACACGCCTGAACAACCCTTTGTACATGGCACATCTAGAAATTGAAATAACTGTGTACAATGAGTTACATCGACTGCCTTATATCTAAATTAGTCACAACCAGATGGAATGGGGAAGATGTTACACACGCGCACGCACATACCTCCTGAGGAGGTTACAAAGGAAACCTGTAAAATGATGGATGGGAAAATAAGAGTCCTCTCTACACTTGTTTAAATCTGCATCTTCTGCAGTGCTTATCTGAACCCTGAGCTCTTAGAGGCGCTGATAAGCGAGACAGACCTATTAAAGCCTCATTTGAAAATCTCCAGAACATGCATGCAGCCCCGTGTCAGCTGAAACCCTGCTGTCCCCACAGCCCTCAGGCTCATGCAGAAGCATTAGCGATGTCTCAAGAAGCATGGTGTGTTGCTTCTCTGTGCCCCACCACTTCCAGGCTCCCCACCCATAACCAGTGAGAGCTCACATCTCCTCTCTCTGCCCTGCAAATACTGCTCAAGCATCCATAAATATTTTCTTGTCTTCAGATGTTGACTCCCAGCCCAACTGCATCCCTGGGTCTTGTGCCACACATTCTAAGCCAAAGGCTGAGGTTTTCCTCAGAAACTCCCTCCCTAGCTTCCACTGCTCTTCCTGGCAAGCAACCAGCTCAGCTGCCAGCATAACCCTGGCTCCTCCTGGAAAACAACTAAATGAGCCTGGCTTTCTTCCTCCTGGATGCAGCAGGTCTTTCCAGCTGCCTGGATGGCTCAGGCTTCCTACATTCATTCTGATGCCCAAGCAAACCTTATGGAGGGAAGGAGGAGCCACAAAAAGAGCAAGAGCTGCCTTTCAAAAGCAGCTCCAATCAGCATCCCTTCTGGAGGGTGGTGGGGCATTTGAGAGTGGCCTCAGAGCTGCTCTCACTGTCCCTCAGTGAGTGGATTCACTGGTGATGGCCTTAAGCTCTTTTTACACACAGTCCTAGAGCCAGCTGGGATCTGGGCCAGTTTCTGGAGTACTTATGGTCCTAAGAGGTCATTTGATAGAAGAGAGTCAAAAGGGCACAGCAAGGACTTGCTCATACTTGGTCTCACCTAAGCATAGCCCCAGTAGGTGGAGGTTAGTGAAGGAGTCACAATTGCTCTTCATGGCCTGTGGCCTCTGTTCAATCCTACCACAGGCTGATTAGTTAAAACCCCACCATGACCGGTTTGCCTCACAGATCAGCTCCCCTGAGAGTGTAAACTTTGCCCTCAGATTGTAGACCAAAGTTTGTCACTGGCACAGCTCGCATTTTGCTCCAGCTGTGTATGGATGGTTTATGAGCTGTCATTCCCTTTTGACAGGTCTTGCCCATGTGTTGATCATTAGCCCTTGAGCTTCCTAAAGCAAAATTTCCCATGGGGATGAAGAGCTGGAAAGGATCCTTTTTCTCGGCTGCTGCAAGCCGCACTTTACTGTTAACCCCATTCACAGACCATCACTTTTCTAGCACTAAGGTTTGGAGTCTTAATAGTAGCTGAAAGGCTGTTTCAGTCCTTCCTACCCTTATTTGAGCCCAGTCAAGATGGGTTCATGAGCAGTTTATATCCCTTCTGCCCTTTGGAAATGTTGGAGAAATGGTGCAAAACTTGCGAATTGAAACAAGGGCTGAACATTGACTTTCATTGACTTCATCATCAACCACAGCGAGCTCCCAGGTGTGGCCCTGCCTCTCCTCTGCAAGTTCAAACCTTATCCCCATGGCAGGCAGCTGCTGCAGCAGGACTGAAGGAGTGTTTTCTCCCTTATGCCGAGATAGGAGCTCGCTTGCAGCGGTGTAGCTGAAGAGTGTATTTGCGCAGCAGAATAGCTGGTAGCTATTGTGGTAGAAATGGGCTCTGTAGTCTGCTCAGCCTTACAGGTAAGTACCTGCCTGCTTAACAAGCTGTTGTTTTGGAGCAATCTTGTATTACAGTAGTCCAGGCTTAAAAGCTTTGATGTCTCTGTGATAGAAACTTCTGTTCAACACAGGGGTTTTTCCCTCCGTTATTATTCTAAAAGTACATGAAGAAGTCCTGCAAGGTTTGCTTCGTTTTTCTGACCCGTAAGGTAGGTTTGTGGTAGCCTTGTCCATGCCTGCTGAGAGAACTAATGAAGCGGAGTGGGAGATTTCTCTACCATTTGCTGCAGAGGCAAGGTCATATATTTTTTAAGACAACTTCTCGCTCCACTGCTGGTAGCTCCGTGTGTATGAACAATGCTGGGCACATTTGGGTTCACCTGCGTGATTGCTCTGCTAGCAGTAGAAGTACTCCATGGGCTCTCCTGCTCCCAGGCACGGGTGGTTGGCTTTCCCCAAGTCCTCAGTGCTCACATCAAGTAAGATAGCCATGCCTGAATGTCTGAGCTGTAAGAAGGAAAAAACAGAGAGAGATAACCCGGATTTCTGAGCTAAGGCTTAAAGAAAACAGAAGAAAACAGCTTTCCTATCTTTTATGAGATGAGAGAAGCAGCCAGGCAGGTGGACTGAATTTTTTGTTATGGTTCTCTTTAAGGCCTTTAAGGACTTGAACAAAAGGCACAGTCTCCTATCTCTCTTTCTTTCCTAAGTATACTGAATATAATGAGTGGTTTTATCTGATTAAAGGAGCAAAATGCAGGCAGTAGGGGAAAAGATGTATCATTTTCTGCGGGATTGCTCCCTGCTGGTTTCTGTAGCCCCAGCACCAGGCTGTAAGCCTTTGGACATGATAAACTCTGTGACCTCCTCATGGGAATTAAAGGTAGTTTCATTTTTTCCTTCGTTCCTTTTTTTTTCCCCCTTACTGCTCCAAGTGATATGAAGCTTGGCTGGAGACATTAAAGAACATTAAATTACTCAGTTTCCAGAGCTCACTTTGCTTTTTAGAAGGACTGCCTCTCTTTCTTTTTTTTCCAGCTTGGTAATTTGTTGCTGCTGCCTGGAAAAAGGTCAGGCTTGCTCGCATTGTGCAGCACTTCTCAGATTCTTGGGTATTTTCTTAGATGGGAAAGGGCTCGGTGCTAACACCCTCCCCTCTATACAGGTTCTGTCTTGCACTGGATATTGGAAAAACTCCTCATGGTTGCACTAGTAGGATTTAATTCCATTTGTAGAGGAAAATTGCTTGTAGAACATATGCAGGCGTGATTTCTGTATCAAATAGGGATGACATCTTAAATGCTGGTTGTGGACAAACCCTCTGCTTCTAGAGTAGAGGCAGCCCCTGCTGAGTCAGCATTCGTCCTGGCCTGAACACAAAGGCCTGAACTTGTCTCTCTAATTTACTTCATCAGTTATATATATGATACTGGCTAAGCTAAAGCAGGGACCCTTTCAAGAGTTGGAACAGACGAGGGTGCAGTGTGATATCTTGGGTCCTTTCCTTCTAACACTGAACAAGGAATTGTACCAGGAGAAGGAAAACTGTGGTACGCCCAAACTTGCTCTTTCCCTGCAGCACTGTAGTACCAGAGCTTTCCTGTTTGGATAGTGTTAGGTTTTTTCCTACCTATCCTCTACACTTCTTTACAGCTCATATCTGCAAGACAGTCTTTTTAACATATCTTCAACATACCCCATCCAAGGCCAAGCTAGTTACAGAACAAGACTTCTTGGAGCTTGTCCATGCTGTGAAGCAGCTCTGAACAAGGAGGATGGCCTCCTGCAAGGACTCAGTGTTCACAGCCACCTTGCTGGCTGCTCTAACGGGGAGATGCTGTTAGCTCCACGGAGAGCTGCAGCTTAGAAAGGTGGAGAGAGCCATTTCTCAAGAGAGCTTGAGGAAGAGGCAGAGACATGAACATCTGCTCCATAAATGTTCTGTAAAGACCTTGAGCAGGAGCTTGCACCCAGGTCTGGGGAGGAAGCACATTCTGGGCTAGAAGTGGATGAGTGGCTTGCTGTGCGCTTTCAGCCTGGGTCAGCACCATGGGACGCCCCATCAGTCCCATGGCTCTGAGGAGATTGCATGGTCCAAAAAAGGGTTTTGCCCAACCTGACATAATTTTCAGCATAGGAGATGTACCCCTATAAGGGACGAGTGGATAACCATGTGCCTCTTCTCCTGTCCCTCCATCCTGCCTCCAGATACCACATCACTTCTTACAGCTATGCCGCTACTTAGTCTAGGGTATATTGACTGTCTTCCATCATCTTCAAACAGTGTCCTGCATCCTCATAGCCTTCCCATCTCAGCAGCCTATGCCTGTCTCACTGGTGTGCCCTGACTCCTAGCATCCCACTTTCCCCAGGATTTCTGGAATGGGGTTTCCAGTGACCCTGGATGGATACTGGTATTTCTTGCATGATTCAATAACATCAGGAAAATACTTGATTTTCTGAAACGAGACTGACAGGTACACTTCATCTGATCAGCCCAAGTAAATAAAAAGTACATTAGGAGTTATTCTCCCAAATTAATGAGCTTAATTTAAACTGCTGCTATTTTTAAAGTATGTATTTTAAGTTCTCTGTTTCTTTCTTCATTTTGGAGTCTTTTCAGTGCAATTGGGAAGACTCAGAACTACTGTTTCAAATATGAAAGTTGGTCTTCAAATGACATCACTGCATGCAGGCAGTGGGCTGAGAGCAGAAAAAGAAAACCATAATGCAAAACTTGTGATGACATTCTGAGCTGTCAACGTCGAATACTTCAAGCTAATTAGAAGACCAGACATGTCCAGCCCAAATAGATATTTGATTTACTGCATGCCGTTACAAATATATACTTATGGGTTGTTTAATTCACTGTTTCTGAAGCAAGGTAGGGACAGCAGTAACTGCAGGCAGGAATACTGTGTGGTGGGGATGGGGTTGGGAATGGGAATGGAAACCCCTTTCTCTTTGTTGATTTTCAACAGAGAAGCCATCAGAAAACACAATAGGGATCAGGAAATCTTGTTGCCATCATCTTTCACTGGCGCTTGCATCTTTGGTAACCAGACAACCATGTGGCTGAGCTTTTTGCACCTAAAGCATTTTGGATAGCCTTGAAGCTGGGTATAGCTTGTGCTACGAAGAATGGTGGTTGTGAATGGTGTTCCCTTGCATGGAACACCTGCCTAGACTTACTCCTCATGGCAGGACCACACACTTTGTAAGCAATGGAAAAAGTCTCATCACAAGAAATATGCTGCTCTGTGGCTTTCACATCTGCTTGGTTTTAATCCCAGCTCTGCCTTACTGCACCTTCTTCAAGTCCATGGGGAGCAGGGAAATGCTTTGGGGTAGGTGAAGCGTTTCTGCATCAGGAGGTTGGAGGCGCAAGTACAGGCTGGGCATGTGGTGTGAGAGAGGGGTCAGGGTCAGGCATAGGGGCTAAATGAAGCAGGAAGAAGGTTTTCCACCCCCGAGACAGGTAAGTGAGAAATTAAGCCTCCACATGAGCTGAGGAACAGTGGTGTGATGCTGGGCTGGGACAGGACTGGGAAGTGACCGGTTGTGCCCCAGCCCGGAGCAAACCCCCTGGGGAAATGCAGGGAGGGGACAGGGAAGGGACAGGCAGTTTTGGCACTGGATCTGTGTGGCTCTGGACGTGTCCCTGGCAATTGTGCCCTGGGGAGCAGCAGACAGGACCCCAATGGGCAGTGGGAGAGCCAGGTGAAGCGTTGGGAAGGGGGAGGCTCCAGCAAGGGCCATGGGAGGTAGGCAAGCCCCAGCAAGGCACTATTTTCAGTGCGCGCTGTCAGGCAGGATTTGCTCAGGACAATATATTTGCCCATTGTGACAGCTCTGGCAGGCGGTGTGAGCGTGGCTGGTCCAAGCCCTGCTCAGGGGCTTGCTTCCTAATTAGGAAGAGAATTTAGGAAGAGATCCTGAATTTTTGTTGTTGTTTACCAAACTCTGGGGATCACCTCTCTAGGGCAGAGCAGTCCTGCAGCATGGACACCTTTGGTAAACACCTGCCGCAACAAGGTTGATGGCCAAGTATCTGTGGAACGAATGGTCACACAAAGACTCTGCACACAAAGGGATGCACGGGCTTGGAGCTGACAAATGAGCAATGGTTCTGAAGTTGTACTTAAAGCAGAAGACTGAACCTTACAGAAGAAGTAGCCATACTCAGAGTGCAGGAGCATGAAAGAATCAAGCAAATTAGGAGGCAAATGCAAGTAAAATAAAATTCTTTTAAGGAAGGTGCTTTATACACAACCAATAATTAACTTGTGTAACTTACTGCCCCAGCTGCTACTATTGAGGTCAGCAAAGAAATAATAAGATTTAAAAAGGCCCATGAATAATAAAAAACACCAAACATTTTACTCAGTAGAATAACAAATTACAAGGGATATAAATCACCACACTTTAGATCATAAATAACAATAAATTGCCCAGCGATTAGAAGGCAACTTTTGCTAGGGGCAGGTTCCTTGGTAATTGCTCATTTTAGCACTTCTCACCCTTTTTTTTCCTCCAAGCATGTGGTGCTGGCCACTGCCTCAAAAAGAGAAATGGGTTTAGATGGCAAGCAGGCATTTTCTGTGCATGGTGCATTGTAGTGAAGAAATTCAGCTTCTTCCCTTAGATAAGAACTATTTAAGAGGGAGTTTCCTTTGCAGAAGCACTACAATAGCAGCTGAAAACCTGCAGTGTGCTATTGTAAACTGCGATGTTGGGAAAAAGCTTAAAGTAAATAAATGTTGCATTATTTTCATTTTTTTATCTTTCCTGGGATAGTTCCTAGTTTTTGTCAGGATTTTGTTTGTTTATTTGTTTTGGGCTTTTTTAAGTAAGTCATAGAACAATTTCAAGGTAAACACTGTGCTTAGACTATTGTGGTTTTGTGGCATTACTTCTGGCTGCTCTGTCAGACAAACTGATTTATAGACGGGATAAATGCATGTTGCTTCAGTTGACACACCAGAGAGCCCAGGTTCAAGCTATTTAGATTCCAGCTCCTTGCTAATAAAGATTAATACAGTTCTCTGGGTTAACATTTAATTCCTGGGCTGCCAAAAAGAAAGTAATTTGAAGCAGCTAAGAGACAGTCGTGGAGCTGAGCTGGGTACAAATTGAATCAAGGCTTTCAGAGCTCCCCTCGCAGAAGCTTTGCTCCCTGGCTTGCTTCCTAGCAGGATGCAGGGCAATGTTACTGGCACAGGCACTCTACAAAGACATTTTGTGCTGCTTCCCCGTCCTGAGGTTTTCCATATGCTTTCTCCATACTCAGTAATTAAGGGGGGCTGAGGCAGCACCACCTCACTGCCCTTGGGATGAGGAACGTGTTCTTGGGTCAGAGGTTTTGTAGCTTAGGTCTGCCTGTATAGACCAGTGACTATTCTGGCACTGTTCAGCTCTGCAGGGCATAGCTGTGGGGTATTTGGCCTTTCTGCATGCATAGACCAAGCTCGGTCATGTCCCGTCCACTGGGCAGCCAAATTTTTGGTACGGTGAATACCAGACTCCTACATGACACCAAAGCTGCTCCTAAACTGCATCTGCCCGTTCTCTCCATGGGAAAGCATGATCAGTCCTGCCCCAGAGAGAGACTAATAATACAGTCTCCACCGTTTTGGACCAGCTGCTTTCCTAAAATTAAATGCATTGGAGTGCCTGGCGTTTCTTCTGAGGAAGTGTTTATAAATGTTAGGCAAGGACTTTGCACCACCGGTTATCATTTTGCAGGATGTGCTAATAAGGCAATGCTCAACAGAGAACATCTATCGCACAAGAACTGGTGGCAACATTTGTTTCCTCAGAGGGGAAAAAAAGGGAACAACCTGGTCGGTTTGGATTCAAACAGCAAAGACAGAAAAGAAGTACCTACGCTACAGGCAGCCTGCATCTTAACTCTGTACTGGCGATATGAATTTCATCTTTTCTGTAGTATTTTTCATACCTGCCCTGTTTTTCATACGCAAACACACACACGCACACATATCCACTGTTTGGAAAGGTGGGATAGTCACGATCCTCTAATGACTTTCTGCAATTCAGGCCAATGCGGTACAGTACTCACTGGTCAAAGTCAGCAGCTGGCTCCTGAGGTCTTGGTGGGAAGGGGACGCAAAGGGGAATGGCTGTGCTCAGCACAGTGACCTCCCGGTGCCACCTTATGAATGGACAGTGTGTGGCCACGTAGTATTTACCTGAACACAAATGTTTAGTGAGGGGGTTTGGTTTGTTTTACGTAATGCTTCTGTCTCACCACAGGGCAGTTATCAGTGTTTACCCGATTATGTGGTGTCAAATGGTTCTGCTAACTTGATTCAGCTGGGTTCTTCTCAGGGAAGGACGTCTGTTCCCATCCACAGAGTCCTTGATGCAGCAGTTAAGTCAGCATGATCCAGCCTTTTTTCTGGGCTCCAGATAGTGAGAAAGTAAATGAAAAAATAATAGAGCCTTGAGAGCAAAGGGACAAGACGATTATCGAGGTTAATGATGCCTTGGATTGAATCGACAGAATTTCGGTGGATCACAGGAGGAATTTATGGTACTCGGGGATGAGACTCTGCGCCCACACAGACAACTGGGCATTCCTCCCACAACTGTATTATCTGGCCTGCTGTGTGTAGCACATAAATCCACTGCTGGTTTTCTGTGCAAGGAATCCCACACATGGGACCGGAAAGGCTTGTGGCAGTCGCTTCCCTGGACCGCCGCTCCTCTTCCGAGATCCTCAGCTTTTGGTGGAGCTAGCGAAGCCTGTAGGGCTGCAGGGTGCACGTGTGCCTACGTGTGTGAATGTGCGCAGGGACACGGGAGAAAATGTGCATAGAGGGTACAAAGGTTCTGTTCCAAACGCCTCCTGGAACCTCTTCCCTCCTCTGCCACCACTTTTCACTGCAGCTCTAGAAAATCTGCCTTTTCACTGTTGGCTGAAAGTTATTAAGAATATTGTAGCATCGACAATTGCTGTGGAAAGAAATCCTTACCATATGGCACTGCAAGCTAGCTTAGAGAACATATAGACACAAAACACCATCCACAAATTAAGTAAAGGAGATGGTTTAAAATGACACAATTAAATACTTTTTTCTCCCCCTAACTGTTTTTAAATGAGTTTTGTCTTCATGACAGAGTTGGGTTGGAAAAAGACTCTCTTCAGCTTCTTGATTGCAAACAGACTACCCAAAAATGCTCATTTATTTGTTTGTTTGGAGCCAGACCCTTGTTCCCCCTGAGAGAGTATGTAAACTGCCAAACCACTCATGATGACTATTTGCTCATCCTCATTTAAGGCCTGTAATTGATACGCTAAATGACGTGATATGTTTCTATTCCCTTGGTGCTGTGATTAGAACGACTGGATCTCTTTTAAACAGAGGAATAATGAAATAATGACTAGTGAATAATAAATCCTTGTTTGTATGCTAATACTCTGTTGAATATCAGGTGTGGTATAAAAAGTGGCTATTCCCCAAACAATTTGCTCAAACAAAACCCTTGTTCTGAATTCAAACACTCTTTCTTCCATATCCAGTCATCTGTAGCCGGAGGCTTCACAGAGAAAGTGTGTTTCAAGGAATGATTTAAATGAAAATGGGCGGCTGCTTGGATCATAAAAGAGGGAAGGAGTTCCAAGAATGAGAAACAGCTTGGAAAAAGGGCCAAAATCATAAAATGTAAATTTGTGCTTTTAGGAATCGTTCGCTACTTTTCAGACAAAAGGAACCGCTTATCCTCCGCTGGCTGGGAAGCGTGTCCCTGGCTCTAGGAGAAGGGGAGGTTGTGAGTCAGATGGGAAGGCGATCCATAGGTTAAAGGGGGAGCTCCAACCCAAGCATGTACAGCCTCTTCATTCCTGGACTTCAGGCTGCACCTGAAGCCCTGTGCTGCTGGCAGGACAAGGAAAGGCTCCAGTGCAAGCCCAAGGGCCTCTGCTTCTTCAGTGGAGCACATGAATTCTGCACCAGCGTGGCCTGTGAGGATTCCACTGCAGATATTATGATGGAGATTAGAGAGGAGCATGACTTCTTGAAAGTGTTACGGAATGCATGCCCATGCACGAGCACCACAGGTGGAGGTAGCAGATACGATGATGTGCCTGCGGAATGTGGGTGCATGAGTGTGCTCGCGTGCGTATAAAGCATCAGACTGACAACTGAAGTTGGTTTCTAAGAAACAGTTTGTTTCTAACACAGTTTGGTGATGTGATAAGCCTGACTGTCTGCTGAGGCTGAAGAGTTAAAATGGCCGCATTCTGTGCAAAGGATTTTTATATCATTATATTAATCTTAAATTAATTTTAATAACTTTATTAGATTTCCTTAGGTATCTGCTTTGTTTGCTTCATTGGATTACCCATTATGCGGACTAGATTCCCTTCAAACCTGGCAATACGCATGTTGCTATAGCTACCCCAGTTCTGGCTATTTTTTCCATAAAGCAGGAGTTCTGAACAGCCTTCCTGTTCCAGCATCTGAAACAGTTTGCCCGTAATTTTTGTATTCATGTGTATCTTGCATTTAAGTCTTTAAGACTTCAGGAGTTTGCGTTTCATTTGTCTCCTGAGAAATAGTAAGGACCTTTATCTGAGGACATTTAAACTTCACTGAGGCACAGCAGGGGACATCATAGGTTTTTGAAGAACACCTTTGAAATTAAGAATTCACGTAAGAGGCAGTGAGGAAACCCACAGGAAGGAGAAGTAAAAGCCCTCCTCTGCAAGAAAAAACTAGCTGAAAAGTAAAGAGGAAAGGCTAACAACTAAAATGCAGCAGAGGTGTAACAGCTCAGCAGTCAGACAACCGTCTATAAGGTGTCATCCACTAGGAAATCCTAGCGATGGGTGAAAACATGCACAGCTTTCTCGTGTGTGCACCAGAAAGAATCCTCTGAAGATGTTCTCTACCTAGAGCGGCCCAGATGCACGCTGCAATCCACATTCACCAGCAACTCTCTGATGCATGTGCTCAGATGAGACTCTAAGGGAGAACAGAGGGGTGCGCAGACAAGTTGGTGAAGGAAGGTGTGAGAAGGATGTTTTGTGACTATCATGCAGGCAGGACAGATGAAATTTTGCTGCCTTGGCAGCTACCCTCTATCCCATCTGCCGTTGTGGCCACGAATCACGTCTAAGCAATCCTTCTTACATGGCTCCTGGTGCTGCTTCACCTAGAAGCAAAAGCAATTTATAGCTCAGAGTTTCTTATGCAATGCTCATACCAACAGGCTGACAGAGAAATATTGTAGAGTCGGTGGCACAAATGCAGAGTGTGGGGTCAGGGGGTGTACCAGACATTCCCTATTTGTGCTTGACAAGCTGTGTAGACATAGCCTAGAATTATCACCATCCTTTACTCCATCGACATCTCTGGTATTTCCTCCAGGCCCTGCAACTGGCAGCACTGGATTCTTATTTTACCTGGCATCTGTTGTTTCCTTCTGACCAAATGGTAGCCAGTGTGTCTCATACACTTTAATATCATATTAGCAAAGCCCCAAAATATGTTTGAACACTGGGAATGTGGTTTCCTAAGGTTACACGTTGTCAACTATTTCAAAGTGCAATTCCAGGTTTTTGGGTGAGGTAAACAAAGAAGGGGAGAGAAGAAATTTCTACCCAAGTAGGAGTTTTTAACTGCCTGAAAACCATTGAAGTTGGTTCAACAGATAGGGAAGAAACTGTTGGCTCTGTGAGGCAAGCACTTACTTACCCCCCTGCAGTGACTGGCTGCCTCACCTCAACCAGCCCCAACTGTTTGGACTGAGGAATTGACATTTAACCTTGATTTCACATTTCGTGGAATGCCAAGTCCAAAGGCTTTTATTATTCCACAGTTCGTCTCAGCAGCAGGGTGTGACTGCAGAAACTGAGATTTCAGACTTGATGAGTATCAAGTTACAGCCTTATCACAATCTGAATTACTTTACAATTTCTAACTGCACAGGGTAGACTGCCCGGGATGTGCAGTAAAATCTTGCCATTCATCAGCAAATACTGTAAATGTGACCTTATGTTCCTCGAATGAGCTGTAGGTGCAGTTCACATTTCCCTAACCCCATCTCGTTTCTCCTGAGATCTCTCCCAGCTCCCTGAGGGCACTCTTTCCAAGAAGTAGGCAGGTCCCTTTAGTTCTTTCTCAGGTATGAGCTAATGATCTCCTTACTTCTATCTCCAGGCTATACCTTCATGCCAGCTGAGCATGACACTTGCCCTTTACATACTGTGGGACCTTTGCCTGGAATTCAACTCATGCTTTGGTTAGGCATAACTCAGCCCCTTCTCTGAAAAGCCTGGTTGCGCTTTGGGCTCAGGTTCTCTGCATGCCAGCTTCTGCAAGTGACAATTTCCTCTTCCCCTCTTCCAGGAATCAGGTTCTTTGCAGAATACTGTCTTTCATTTGCTCTCCTCTAAGCTTTGGCAAACAACTCTACCACTGAGCTGAGGAGCACAGACTGAGGAGTCACCTTGAAGCTGTAAATCTGTTTGAGGGGATGCTGCTTAATTAGGGGACTGTTCTGGTCTTTCCTGCATCTTGTTTTAGTAACCATTCATGATCTAATGCTGATCATTCAGATAAGGGTACTCTGCCACACAGATACGCTGAGGTTATATGATATGCAGCTAAGTAGCACGTATTAAAGTTCAAACTTTGTGCTGAGAAGGTAATGATCAAGTCAGCCATGTCAAGGACACCTTGACCTGGTAACCTTAATAGAGACAGCTTCCCTTTTACCATACGCACATTGCAGAGGGCTGTGCTCCTGTGCCAGCTCCTAATAACCTTAAAGCAGAGCTTTGCCCAGAGATCCCTATTTCTCCTTCATCTCTCCCATGAGCAAACTTGGTCATTACCTTCCACTCTACTTAGTCAAATGCCTTCTGATATTAAGATTCAAAGTGTACAGAATATGGGCCAAAAATCAGTATCCTGCCAAAATGTAGCAGAAGCTGACTTCTGTGATCTCTTCTACACAGAGACATCTTCATCAATGTGCTTGAAAATGAATAGTTAGAAAGAAGTGGTGCCTTTCCCAACCACTGATAACCTTTTGTCAAGAGGGCTATTGCCTTCCCTTCTTTACCCATAATTTCATGTTCGCTTCTCTCCCACTCTCCCCTGCTGGCATCATTTCCTTTGGAAACAGTTGATCTCACTGGTACCCTCTTTTCTTTTGGTTGGGTTTTGGTTTGGCTTTTTTTTATCCCTCTGTACATGTAGCCTTATAATGCAGAGCACCTTACCTCTCTTTTATGCTCAGGAGATAATCCTTGAGTAGGAAAAGATTAAAAAGCCTGCCCTTCCATTTCTCTAGTTCCATGATTTAAACCTGTTTATACTACTGGGGTCTCCAGCACAACATATCTATCTGCTCCGTGGTCAGGGACTTTGCCCGTCTCTGTCCTTGCTTTGTAATCTGTATTTTGAGAACTAGCACTTTGCTGCTATCAAGAAACTATGCTTAAATAGGGAAATATGATTTCTTTTGAACTTCAGTGGTATGGGATATTCAGCACTAAGCTGTTTAAGAGTGACTTTGTTTTCCTTAAGTTTTAGGAACAAAGAAAGATATTCTTCATATTTTCTTAAAGTAGCCCATTGTCTAATTCAATTAGCTGCTCCGAAATAGAAGAATAATAACATTTAATTACACTGGGATATGCTGAGCTCCCAGCACACTTGTTTAATCAAAAGTAAGTGTTGTATCTGCAGAAGTTTTTTAACAATGTGTTATGACTACAGCATGTCATATAGTATGTTATTAAACACAATAGAGAAAGTAACATAAAAACATCTGTTCTGTAGAACAATGATATTTTAACACAAATATCTCTATATTACCAGCCTGCCATCGAAAATGAAAAACTGTAATAAATATGACTGAATTATCTGATGTTTTATCTCCTGTTTTCAAATTTGGCTCTGGCATCTTTCAGATTTCAACTACTGACTGCTCAGCATGGTATTTAAGTTACCCAAAGACATATTATATAATTTATTTATATAATTGGTTCCAGCAATATGCTGAGTGTTGTTTGAAGCACAGTGATAAAAACAGCCCTCACCACAAATTATTTACAGTCCAGATAGAGGCATGGACCAGTTCCCTCACAGCTTAAAAGCTCAAGGCACAAACAGCCTTTTAAAATGTTAAGGATCACACTGGTTTCCAGAAATTCTACTCAGTACTAGCAAGATGACCGTGCACCTTTTGCCCAAGGTCTCTATTGCGGACACCAGTGTTACATGGAGTTACCTTCCTACCATTGAATCCCTTTAGCTAATCAAGTGGGCTCTGATCACAGATTCAATGCCCCGAGTCACAA
>JANHGB010045894.1:6074-17547 GCA_026283785.1 Coracopsis vasa | reverse complement strand
CCTGGAGAAGAGAAGGCTGCGTGGAGACCTCATAGCAGTCTTCCAGCATCTGAAGGGGGGCCACAGGGATGCTGGGGATGGACTATTCATTAGGAACTGTAGTGATAGGACAAGGGGTAATGGGTTAAAACTTAAGCAGGGGAAGTTTAGATTGGATATAAGGAAGAAATTCTTTACTGTGACAGTGGTGAGGCACTGGAACAGGTTGCCCAAAGAAGTGGTGAATGCTCCATCCCTGGCAGTGTTCAAGGCCAGTTTGGACAGAGCCTTGGGTGACCAACCCCCCTGCCATGGGCAGGGACACCTCACACTAAACCATGTCACACAAGACTCCATCCAACCTGGCCTTGGACACTGGCAGTGATGGAGCATTCACAGCTTCCTTGGACAGCCTGTTCCAGTGCTTCACTACCCTCACAGTAAAGAACTTCTTCTTTATATCTAACCTAAACTTCCCCTGTTTATGTTTGAATTCATTACCCCTTGTCGTATAACTACAGTCCCTAATGAAAAGTCCCTCCCCAGCATCCTCGTATGCCCATTATTGTTGCATTATTGTAAATAATAATTACAATGTTAGTATCATTCTGCAAAGATATACTGTCAACATTAAGGGTATATGAAAAGTATGTTACAGTGGCAGAAACTGTTTACTCAAGAGGTCTGAAAAAGAAATAAACCTCTGACATAAAGGTAACTTTTTAAAGTGTGACCTCAATTACTGCTCATGAATAATTTTAGTTATATTGGACATCCCCCCTCCTTCCGTGGTTCTTTCAACCTGTGGGGCAAAGATAATTGTAGGTGGGGAGTCAAAAGGACTGCGTTCTAAACCCCAGATTGCAAGCCACAGAATAGATCATGCATTCCCCAGATAGAGTCATCTCAGAAGTTACTTTGCTGAGCAGGCGGCGTGATTATGCCTAGATGGTTGAATGTTCCATTTCGTTCAGCTAACTTTGACAAAGAAGACACAAAACGGATTACTGCAACCTTACTTCCCCCCATTGAGTGAAAAAAACTAGCTGTTTTTGTCTGGAAATTGTAACATTTTACATAAATATGTTCAATTTATTTACATCACTTTAGATTTGATTTTATATTATGGTAACAATTACAGAAAACAGCATTGTTGTGTGTAGTGAGTACAATATTTTACCCACCTACCTGTACAAGTGATTAGGTAGTGTCTTTATACACCAGGTGATCAAAACACACAAACAAATCTGGTTGGGCAAATGTTTGAAAATATAATCTATAATCACAAGGTCCTTACTCCACTATGCATGTTATACTGCCTGCTAGTAACTGTTCTCTGTTGAATATATGTGTAAGTGTAAAGTACATATTCATTAGCATTCTGCCATATGTCCCATGGACAACTATCCAGACATGATTTCTGCATAAGATTCCTTCAGTTTTTCATAATTAGGAAGAATCACCCATGACCATCTGTCAGCCTCTGTACCCACGTCCTATAGTCCAAAGCAGGACTTGGATCTCTATCAAGTCAAAATTCAATCAGCATTTCCTCATCTTGCCATGCCAATACAGCTATTAATGCTAAAAGTAAATTAACACAATGTTTTTCCTCTGATTCATAACTAAGATGACAGTTTAGACAAAGGGTATCTAAGTCTTCCTGAGCAGGCTGTAAGGGGCACTGAATTAAAATTTTCCCTTAACGAACTTCACTCTGGGTGACTAGATACAATAAAATACCTATGTATCCTTCCCCCTATCACACATCATGTATTTTATGGTATAAAAGGAAGTTTTCAGCTCTTCTTCAGGGTTTTGGTTTGGGTTTTTTTTTTTCTGGGGGAGTGAGTCTTTTGTTAGTTTTTATTGAAGTAATTGTGACTGCTTATTGGCAAGTGTCCATTGTATTAGGTTAAGATGTCTGCCAATCAAGCTTCTCAGTGAACTTGGCCACTGCACTTTCCTGTTGTATTGGGTTTGCATGGCAAGATTTTGGTAGTGGGAGGGCTACAGGGGTGGCTTCTGCAAGAAACTGCTAGAAGCAGTGTCTGATAGAGCCGATGTCAGCCAGCTCCAAGATGACCTAGTGCTGGCCAAGTCTAAGGCTATCAGCAATGGTGGTAATGCTTCTGGGATAACATATTTAAGAAGGGGAAAAAAAAAAAGTCTGCTATGCAGATTCCCTTACAGCCTGTGCTGCAGACCACAGTGGGGCAGGCTCTTCTCCTGCAGCCCACTGAGTTCTACAGTGGAGGAGTTACCCACCTGTAGCCCGTGAAGGTGGAACAAGTGGATACTTAGAGGCTATGACCCCATGCTCCTCGTCTCACACAGGAGCAGGTTTGCTGGCAGGACATGTGGCCATTCAGGTGACCTATGCTGGAGCAGTCTGTTCCTGAAGGACTGCACCCTGTGGAAGGGAGGGGTGGGGGAAGGTGTTTTAAGTTTTGGGTTTATTTCTTATTACCCTACTCTGATTTGATTGGTAATAAATCAAACTGAGTTCCCAGAGTTGAGTGTGTTTTGCCTGTGACAGTAACTGGTGAGTGATATCATCCTGTTCTTATCTTGACCCATGTTTTATGCCCCTGTCCAGCTGAGGGGGCACAGTGATAGACCAGCTTTGGTGGGCATCTGACATCCAGCCAGGGTCAACTCACCACACCTGTTTACAACTACACGTAGCCCACAGCAGTTATACAGCTGATTAGGCTACAGTAGGAATAGAATTGTTTCTCTAATTATGTGATTTATATTTTAAAACAATCTAATGACTTTTAGGGTTACAGTTGCTTGATAGTCTCCTTGGATGATAAATAGCTTGTCATGACCATTTCCTACTGAGATCTGAAGAGCTGTAACTTGGTTAGTTTTATTAGATAAATAAGACAAATTGTTATTTCTCTTTCTTGTCAGGATAATTAACTTCCAGAATCATGTTTAAAGTGCATTCCCACCAATCTGTTCAATGAAAGCTATGGAGATGATATGCATTAAATATGTAACGGATGTACATTTAAACTACTTTAAAACATAATTTGTGTTGCATTATTACAGAAAGTATTGTAGCAACAAACACACAAAGCAATGGAAGACAAGCCTCACAAGAACCAATGCAAAGTGCAGCAGTGACCTGACCTGAGCTGACTTTGGTGCCCAGTAACTCCATGCAACACACTCTTGTCCTGAGTGACCACTGTAACAGATACAACCAAAATGAAGGGATAAAATACACTCAAAAGATATTTTATGGAGATTTTGTACACTTTATAGGAGTGGTCCATAGACTAGGATAATGATGTCTACGTACGTACCAAAGGATGGGAAGACAGGAAGTATCTAATGAGGATGTATTGATTATGACAAACCGTGTGGAATATGGAGTGGAGATTGTACTGGTTTTGGTACAAAAGACTCTAACTATTCTATGATTCTATTAACAGAACAGTGCTGATAACACACTGATATTTTAGTTGTTGCTGAAAGTGCTTGTAACAGTGGGAAGCAAGTCCTTTTCTGTTTTCCTTAGTGTCCAGTCAGTAAGTATGCTGTGTGTGCACAAGAAGTTGGTAAGGGACACAGCCGAGAGAGCTGACCCCGACTGGCCAGTGGATATGCCATATGGTGTTGAGCTCAGCAATGAAAGCTCAGGGAAAGAGGGAGGAAGATGGAACATTCAGGTTTATGATGTTTGTCTTCCCAGGTAGCTGTCAAGTGGAGGAAGCCCTACTTTCCTGGAAATGGCTAAACATCTGCCTGCTGATGGAAAGCAGCCAATGCTTTACCGATTATAAGTGTCTTTATCTCAACCCGTGGGTTTTCTCACTTCTTCTCTCCTGATTCTCTCCCTCATCCCACTGTGGGGAAGTCAGTGAGCAGCTATTTGGGGCTGAGCTGCCTGTCATGTTAACCCACAAGAAAATTTTATCAGCTATTTATGTGGAAAAACAGCAGCTTGAAACACTTACTAAATACTGACAACTGGAAACGAATTGCTAGACTGAGAAGGGACAGGATCAAGTCCCCTCACAAGCAATTTACTTCACTGGTCAGATTTTGAGGTTTTAAACCATGTTCTAGCATTTCACTTGCAAAAATGTATCTAGTTTTCTAGGGGGTTTCTTTTGTTTGCATTATGTACACGCAAACAAAACTCTTAAACTCTTCATTATGACTGAAATGCAGAGTCAAAACAGTAATGTGAAGTGTTAACAACCACTGAAATCTAGCATAATTGCAAAAAATGCATGAATGACAGAAAACCACCTGCTTTTATACCTGCAAAACTGGCTGTTGATTAGATACTTTGTTTTGCTGAGCTGGGTATTCATTTTTTTCAATAAATAGTATACATGTTATATGAGAGAATCAACAGCAGATGAACAGCACAGATGCTTACAGCCAATGCATACTGTTGACAGCGCTCATCTCAAAACAACATACCACAATAACCAGAGGTTATCTTGCAGACAAAGCGGGAAATAGACGATCTGGTAAGAAATATGACATGGAAGATTTCACTGCTCAGAGGCTGCAAGCTGAGAGCTTCTATGGTTTAGAGACATTATAGACAATTTGACCTTGCCTCTAGGTCCCAAAATTTTCATATTTCACATATGCCATTCTCTGCTCCTAACATCCAGCTTCAGTAGTGCTCACTGTTCAGCTGCTGTGCCTGAGCAGCTTTTTGCTGTGTCTTTTTGCAGTACATTTTTCTTAAAATATGTGATTATATAGCACTTGCTGATAAACAAGTTGAACATTTTATTCACAGATGGCTCTTTCTTACTGCCACAGTTTATCATTACTCTAAAGATTTCACAGTTTTAAATCTTGCTACTAAGATACTAATGTAAAGTAAGTTTTGAAAGGTTATGTTTTAGTTAATAACTGTTCTTACTAGACCAACAGATACTAATTCATACAATTTTTCACTAACACATTTTATTTTTTTCAGGGCAGGGGGAGGACTATTCAGTGGTCATATGCATGCTCCTAGATATCTGGGACAAAACAGAGAAAATAGGTGAATCTGGAACCAGTCCAATCTGGGCACTAGAGTAATGCTTGGTCTGCTAAAGCACATTCCTCCCTCCTATTTGGTGCTGATTTTACAGAAGCTAACCTCCCTTAAAAGCCTGGGTCAAGTTGTGCCATTTTGCCATTTCTGACTAAAAAGTCATTACTGTGCAGATAAATTAACATCCCTTTCAAACTAAACAATCATTTCTTTTTTCATTATCATTGGAGTAGAATTATTTGTTGAAATATAAGGCCAGATTTCTGAGAGTATTTAGGCACCCAGCTTCTGTGACAGCAGTGGGCATTAGACACCTAAGCATATTCAGAAGCTTCTTTCAAAACTGAACTGAAGAATTAAGGAATAAACTCAAAAGATAGGAAAGACCGTTACTGGAACATCTGTTGGATCTCAAAGGTATAATTGCGACACATGCCACACGTCACCTTCAGTGACTATGTCCCACCAGCACTGAAAATGAGGAGAACTGGAAGATGGCCATATGTCAGCCAGAAGAAAACAAAAAGTCTTGAGCAATAATAAACACATACTCTACTTTTATCCAGTTTGAGGAACCATTCATACACTGCTTATATGGGGGGATAAATAATTGGTATTTCATATTTTGTAATTTCAGATTGCTGTTAATATTAGATGATATTGCCAAAAAACCTCAGAGATGTATTTCTAAAGACACAAAATACCAGTCCTTGCCACAGCTGCTGTTTAAAACAGGTCAGTTACCCATTGAAACTGCTTAGGTAATTAATGGATATCTCGAAGCTAGTGGTGATCATCAACTCCAGAAAACTACTAAAATTATCATGTATAAGAAACTGAAATAAAGCTTCTGCAGAAAAGGGAAAAGTATGGAGTTGGTGAGTTACCATTTTAATAGCCTGATGGCATCCTGATGTTATTTTGAAGAATCTGGATTATTTTGTTCACTAAAATTTATGTGGGTTATAAAAAAATAAAATTAAAATATATACTCTATAAACTTCAACACATTTTTTATTATAAAGATCAGCAGTTTCTCTTAAGAAACATTTATTATTAATGGCCTCTTAAATATTCCCATTAACTGATATTTTTTAACAACGATTAGTTAAGAAGCCTACATTATGGGGTGATGGCTTTTTACTCATTTTTACTACAGTTCCATTTTACTGTGCATGATCCTTTTGCTTCATTCGATCTGTGCAGTGAAACTGCCCTCAGAAACTTCAGGCATTCATTTATTCATGTCCCTCCTGGACATAGCAGTTAACACGTCCTGCTTATTTTGAGGCAGCTAATAAGAACTGATTTGATGATACCAGAGTTTACTGTGATCCAAGTGAAACTATGTAATTCATTAGACAGTCTGTGATAAGTAAAAACAACACCTCAGCTATACCATCTGGATTTTCATAATTGAGTATAACCTTCAATAAACTTAATTTTTTTTTCAGCATAAAATTGTTCTGTGATTCTTAGGTAGATATCTTACAACATTTAATCAATACTTTGTTCTATATTTTTCTACCTACTTCTTATTATTACGATTCTTGCATTTATGTCTTCTTTGATTCCAACATTTCCATTGTAACTTCTTTTGAGATTTCATCCTAAACTTAACCACTTTTTTTAAAACATCAAGTACACCAAAGCTTTCCAGGAGAGACTGCAGGATAAGTATCATAAGGGAAGAGAAAACAAAATGCTGGAAAACATTAGAAAACAATGACAGTAACACTGATAAATTGTCACCATCCATATTTTCATAATCATTTGAGAATAAACAGAGTAGAGGAGGCCAAAGATCCATGCTGTTTGTACCTGTCTCTAAATATAGCTAAAAAAATCATAGTTAAAATGCAAAAGACAACTCTTTCTCAGACTCCAACAATTTGTTGTCTTCTCTGAACTTTTTCCTGTTCCACTATATCCTTTTCAAGATACCAGGCCTGCACACAGTATTTAACACACAAACCTAAGACGGACTTGTGAAGTGGCATGATTTTCAAGGGTCTGGCTTAAGGGGTTTTGTCTGTGTTTTGAGGGAAGGGCATTTGCTATTATGGTGTTGGGTTTGTTTTTTTTTTTAATAATGTCTAGCATTTACTTCCATATCACTAGTCACTTCAGATAAGCTATTTCCATGGAGTTATCTAAAATAAACAAAACCTCTCATCCTAGGTACTTATCCCATGAGTAAGTATGAACTGAAGACTTCCTGTACTCATGATTTTGCCCTTAACTACACCAATTCCATTGCCCTGTAACTCAGCCATCTACTGATTTTATCTTTTATTATTCTTTCTGCTAATTCATCGGATACAGCCCTCTACTGTCCACATTTGTGTTTTCCCAGATCTTTCTATGAATGCGCTGTGTAACAGTCATCAATCATCAAGCCATAACTTTCAGGCACGTGGGACAAAGTTGCCTGTAAGAAGAGGTTAAAAACCACATTTAGTAGATGGGCTATTTCATCTCCTTTTCTTTTTCTTGCAGAGCATGTCTGGAGGGCTAGGACAGAATCTTCAATCTCAAGGAAATTCTGACTATTCCACTACATCTGCTCCTTTCGTTAATACTGTCCAAGAGGAGCTACCCCACTGCCAAGTTGCTGAACTCTTCCAAGCATAGGAGACAGAGTACAAATTATAAAGCATTGGCCAATACAGATCATTTAAAACATTAGACCATGGAAACGAAATAACTGAAAGCTTCAGTTACCTGCATTCTGGATAACTGCATAGAAATAAAAGCAAATGAAACAAACAAAACAGAGCATATCAACCCCCTGAAACAACACAAAGCAGCAGCTGCAATATCTCTATTTTTCCTCTAAATCCATTATCTTCAGAAGTTTGGAAAAAATCAGAAGCTAAGAAAAATAGGCATCTGAATAGCAACACCTCTCCCCAAGTCAGGAAAGACAACTTTTCTGAACATAGACATTTTAAAGATGTATAGACGAACTAGATAGATGGTTTTGATTAATTTTTTTTATGATACTATTCCACCCACAATGGATCATTAGTGGTAATGTTATTTGCATAAGACTGAAGTCCAAACACTACTCCTCAGCTTGACAGGTCTTTAACTTGGATGGTTGGATGTCAGTGGTTCACAGAGGCTTCAAGTCCATCGTTTTTCAAACTTGCAAGCCCAGGAATTATAAATGAACCAGGAAAAAAAATGAATGTGTTCAGTGTTAATTAGATCTACCCCAACTCACCTTAAAAGACTACATACATTTAGCAATTTTGCTGTATGAGAAAAAAAATATTTTCCTCACCTGAAACTGGAAGTCTGTCTTGGCCTTGTCATTGCAAGAGCTTTGGCAAACAGCTTGGAGAGTGGGGAGCAGATAAAAGAGAACAGAGTGGCACCAATTCACCCTCACTATCCCTATACAGCCACAGAACCATCATTCTCTTTTCCCTAATGTGACAGGGGTCCTGCAAGCTCACCCCCAGTCTATCACCTTAAGACTATGAGAGGTGTTTAGCTAAGAAAAGAAGAAGAGGAGGAAGAGAGGACACAACACCTGGAACAATGCCTCACTTACTTGCAACAGTCTTCTAAGACCCAGCTGATGTTTTATTCTTGCTCAGTATCATGTCCAAGCGTGCCCAGTCTGCTAAGTCTGAAAGAAAGAAGGCTCTACAGTGTTATCAGTAAATACACAAGATCTGAAATATGTTATTTGCGATTTACATCCAGGGCCACAGGACAAAATTTGTTCTGAGGGAAACAAAAAAGGCCTGAAAAGCTTGACACTGCATACGTACAACCACTATGCTAACATCATCAGATTTTGATTTCCAGATGAGAAAAAGGCCTCAAGTAATTCTTATGCAAAACATAACCCACATCTTTGTGATACAATGGGAATCTGCAACGGCACCCTGTGTTGCCAGGGGTTATTTGTGGGTTTATCCTAATTCAATGTTCAGATAAAAGTATGGTAAGAGACAAATTCTATCTCTTTTTATCAGACTATAGACTCCAATATATATTATCTGAAAGTTTTTACAGATCTTAAGATTATACATAGTAGTAGATTTTATAGAAAGTAATTTTAAACAATATTTTAAGCTTAAAGATAGGTTATTTGCGCTATAAATATTAATGAAAGTTATACATTACAAGGAGGTAAAAATCACTGTAGATTTTTTCTGTTATCATGTGCAAGACATAGCTTAAATAGGAAAGTACGTTTTTTGAGTTTAGGAAATTATTCTCAACCAGGATATAAGATGAATGTTTTACCATCTTTTGTAGCAAGAAGTATTTGGAAAATGTGTAAAAAAACTAATACAGTATTTTTTAAAAATCTGGTGATCCTCAGTAGAATTGAAGTTATTAATGTAAAAAATGTTCTTTAGTCAATGTATAAAGGGTTTATTGTTATTGTTTCACAGAAAACAGTTTTCCAGATATAAAATTGTGACATAAAAGCTGCTATGCTGCAAGCTTCGACTTTCACTTTTGTTAACTTAGCTAAATACAGCTAAATAATGGAAAGCTTGTGACTTTTTTTCAAATACCAAAGTAACACAACATGAAAATAACACTATAATGACTAAAGGGAATCAATTTGGCCATGCATTTTTTCAGTGACCATAATGATGAAATATATCCCAGATCCACCACACATATTTATAAGCATAGTTTTACATGCTATCATGTGCAAATTCAAGTCTTCTATAGGAATAGCATTTGAAGAAATTCACAATAATTTTGCAGTAAGGTTTATTATGTAATTTAAAACTATGCTTGATAATCTAAAAAGATTATGCGCTTAAACTGTGTTTGAATATAGGGAAAAATAAATTCCTGACACTGATTTAATCTGACGATTCCGTGGTATACTTGGCTCTCTCAAAAGATTTCTGTTTTTTACATCAGATTTGCTTTGCAAAGACAAGCTGCTCTAGAAACGTGTTTATCTGTATATATGTGTATGGCTATTCAGGTTTTTTTATGAAAATCTATGTTGCAGATGTGTCTTCTATACTACGAGTCTGGTATGGGTGATTTATGTTTAAATCCCTATGCACAACAAATGTCAGTGAAAGGCTTTATATTTTGATTCTGCACATTCAGTATTGTTGCTCAAGTTAGCACCAAGGTTAAATGTTGCTAACCATTTTCCCTTGTGACAGAAAGAATCCTACAGTGGTGAGGGATGTCAACTAGAATTACATGTGAGGTCAGTTTCAAAATGTTGCAATGTTACAATATACCACCAAACTTCTGTAAAAACTAAAACCATCAGCATTAGTCTAAAATTGTATATGACAAAAGTTGGAAGTTAGATAAATATACTGAAGAGTAGGCCTTCATGTCAGTTTTCTGCCAGCATTGCTGTTTCCTTCAGAGGTATGAGGACAGAGCAGCTCATACTAAAAAAGCTGTAACTAACTGGATTGCTTGCTTTCCCTATTTAAACTATTGCAGTATAAGTACACATAAATGCTTATACCTATACAGTAGAGCTTTGTCATTAGAACTGTGCTTATTCAGGGAACTCTTCATTGGCATAGCATGCTAAAAAGTCAGTACAAATAAACTGCCTCTGATGCTATTCCACCCACAATGGATCATTAGTGGTATCATTATTTGTACAATATTTAAGTCAAATCACTACTCCTCAGCTGGACAGATCTTTAACTTGGATAGTCACTTTGTTTTGTTTAACCAGAACTATTTTAATTTTAGATTTAAAAGTTAAATATTTTGCAACAAGAAGTATGGAATTTCTTCTCACATCTTGGTGGGACATTGATTACTCTAAATTACAATGTTGATAGTTATAAATGGATGAAGCTCAGTATTTCCTGCAAGATATGTGCTATCCTCAATGGAATTTTTCAGTTCAGAACCTAACTGCAAAGACAATCAGCATTTGCACACTACAGACCTTTTTGTCAGTGCATTTTGATATATAAGCTGGAAAATCTCTCATCATCTCATATTTTGATGATGATGATTATGATGGCTTGACTTCGCGAATGAAGATTTGGGAAGGGCTTTACCCACGTTTAGTACAAGCACGCAGATGACTAAAAAGGCCAATGTGGGATAGGCAAATCGGGTTGCAAAAAGCACAGCAAAAGGTCTCCTTGGGTGGTATAGGTGAGGCACGATTCTTTCTGTGTTGTCTTTTCTCCTCAAGACTAATTCTGCACGTGTTCTCAAAGGAGACAACAGCGTTCTGTATGGTGCGTCTCCAAGTCTTCTGGTTGGAGGCCAAGGTGGACCACTGATGGTAGTCAATATGGCCAAGGCTGAGGTGTTGTTTCAGGGAATCCTTTTATCTCCTCTTTGGGGCACTTCTCTTGTGGCAGCCGGTGACAAGTTCACCGTAAAATACAATCTTAGGGAGGCAGTGATTCTCCATCCTGGAGACGTGCCCTGCCCAGCGCAGCTGTGATTTCAGCAATATGGCCTCAATACTGGTGACCCCTGCCT
>JANHGB010045893.1:9503-25212 GCA_026283785.1 Coracopsis vasa | reverse complement strand
ATCAGAATTCCACTTGCTTAGATAGAATATGGGAAACCTCTGGCGTCTTGGAGGGAGAAAAGCCCTGAAAGGCTCCAAGAGGGCAGAAGTTTGTGAGCTGGGAAGCCCATGTCTCTTTCAGATGCTGTCTGTGAAAGCTCAGAAAGCTCCTTCTCAAATTAATTTTGCATACTTTTAGAGGCCACTAATGGATGTGAGCACTGATGTTTTCTCTGGCAACCCAAAAGAGAGGATCATGCATGAAGCCTTACTGGAGCTGGCTGTGGGCCATGTGGTCTAGCTGAGCAATTAAAATACCTGGATAGTGCACTCAGTGCAATGTGTACAATTACTGCACCTTCTTACCAGCTCACAGTCTTGAGACTTTCCAACAACAGAATCTGTGTCCTGGCTTTTGAACACAACCAAATAGCAGCAATTCATTAGAAGACTTGTTAAATTGCTTAGAACAGCTTCAGTGTTGTGGTGCTGCTTTCACGCTGGGAAATCAATGAAACCTTTCCAAATACCCATAAATCACCTTGAAATATTTCTTAATAATTTAAATTGCTGCCCAACCCTACTGAACTCAACAGCATTAAACAGGCACTGCTGTATGACAATGCTCAGCAAAGGAGGACTCAGATGAGGAGGAGATTTGAGGGGAGGTCCAAAAGTAGGGCTCCCGAGCAAAGCAGCACACGGTGGCCCTGGGACACCCCCAGCAGAAAAGACACAGTTTAAAAAATCATTGAAGTTTTACCAGCAGAGGGAAACAGAGCACCTCGGCTGCAACCTGCTCAGGGATGCAGGGCTCAGAGATGCGGGGCTGTCACTGGCATCTTGAGCATCCCTCTCTCTGAGGATGATGTCTCCAATCTGCTGTCTCCAATCCCTGTCAGCGCCTGGGTTGACCCCTTGCTTCCCACACAACTTACATGTGTGCATATCTACATGCCCGCAGCAGGCGAGGGCCCTGCATGGGCCACCCCCTTCACCTAACACAGGGGACGTGCAATACCTTCAGCATCTCCCTATCTGGACTTGTCTCTGCTAATAATGGGATACTGTTTGCCCTCTGTTTGTAAATGAAACCTTCAAAGTTGGTTTCATGAAGTTAGGTTGCTATATCTCCATGAAAGCTCTTAAATTTTAGCAGCTTAATCTTCAAAGCTGTTACATACCTCTGACTTCATGAAATCTGTGGGTTCTCAGCACTTCTGAAAATCAGGCCCTTGAAGATGTACTTCAGCACACGCTTTGGCATTGGGATCCTGGCTAAAGGGACAGAGCCATGTGTGGGGTGTGTGATTTATTTTCCTCAATCTGTTAAGAAATATCTAACCACTTTCATATGCAATGTGTAATTGGTAGTTTTGCTTGCTCTTCAGACTCTCTGCCTTTCTCAGAGATGCCACTGTGGTATGCAAGTTTAAATAAAAAGACTGTGTATCTGTGTCTTGCATGGTACAAATACAGCAGCAGCTCCATGAAAGCAACGGGATCATAAATTTTCAAAGGAAAAAAATTCCTTGCTTTCCCTGGGATGGATCCTATCTTTGGGAGCTGGAGAGCAATAACACGTTCACAGAGATTTCCAGCTCATGCAGATGTGTGTGCAACTTGTGCTTCACCACCCATCCCAGCTTTCTATCCTCTGCCCCACATCCTGCAGTGGCACCTTCGTGTTCCAAAAAATGACTCCTGTTAGCAGTGGTAAAGGCGGGAAGATGCATTTTAAATCTGCCATTATTACTTCAGCAGATACACAGAGTGGTACCAGGCCTGTGGAGATGATAACCTACAGCAATGAGTTTTAGGTAACTTTTAACATGGACTTAATTTCCTGGAGTCATACCGTGGGGAGGAAGAGTGCCCTGAGGTCTGGATCTGCCATCATCAAAGTCAGGGGCTTGTGATCAGGTACTGTGGTGCCTTTGGCCAGGACTTGTTGGCAGGCAATGGGACTCGCTCCAGCCAGGATGGAGCCAGGATGTGACTGCAATGGGCACCAGGGTCTGAAAGGCACTCCTGGATCCCACAGCTGAAAGCATCCCTTGAACAGACTAAACATGCAACACATTATCTGCACTTACAAATGCTGCAGCATAAATTGATATTTTAATTCTGGAAGACCATAGTTTCACAGCAAAGCAGTCAAGAAGTGTGAGTTACAATAAGTGGAGTTTTTGCAGGTTCACTTTCTCTGTTGAGTAACCCCATTAACACACTCTTCTTCTTAAAGGAGTCAATGTTTTACAATCACTCAAGTAATTTAAGAAGAAAAAGACAGTATGTGTCTCATTAAGAGGGTTATCATTCTCTAAATCAGA
Source organism: Coracopsis vasa (assembly GCA_026283785.1). Lineage (NCBI taxonomy): Eukaryota > Metazoa > Chordata > Aves > Psittaciformes > Psittacidae > Coracopsis > Coracopsis vasa. The sequence goes on along the minus strand of JANHGB010045893.1, from coordinate 22,900 downwards.
TCAATAGGCAAAGCTGATTTTTCCAAGAATTGAGGTTATTTTGGGGTTAGTCTTGCCACTGAAAAATTTTCTTACATTGAAAAATTTTCTTGCATTGAAAAATTTGTCTTACAGAGAAACAACAAGGAATTACTGAAATTGAGACAGTCTAAAAGGATTGCACAGGAAATGTGCATTATTTCAGTTCCATTTTTACAGGTTTGTTAATGAAAGGTGTAGGTGTAACAACGCATCTGTATTTTAGAGGCTAGAACCTTTATGTCTCCACTTTCATATGAACCATGTCATTATAATAATCACTGCTCATCATTAAAAGTTTGTACATGGCTGGAAAAATGTTAAGCAAATTACACAGCACATTAAATTATCAATATTGGTTTTTTTCAAAGTGATTATACAGAAGATTATTTTAGAACTGGTATTTTTTACAAGCTTTCTCTGTGGCTTTATTCCATTTGGTTTTAATACCAGTCTGTGCAGACATGAGAGAGAGAAATTGTTACAAGGCTTTTTTAGAGTGGACTATGAGCTACAAGTAAAATGCAACAGATAGCAAATTGCTTCAGTCATCAAGTGTTTTCTTCTCCCTGTTATCTTTTACAGTAACAGCATTGCTTACTTGACTCATTTTTGCATCTTGTTTGCTGGTGAAAGTTTTCTTGTGCTTTACTCATTTCAGCTGATTTTCCTGTTTGCAAAGAATGATGGGAGTAGCTAAAAATAAATCTGGTATTGACAGTGTCAGCTGTTCTACAACATAAATTGGCTTCCAAAAGTCATAACATTGGATCAAAAATCATTTATTCCAAATCATTCAACTGAAAATCTATTTATTTCCTTCTTAAGTAATTTGGATTGTGCTTTCAGGTTTTTCCTTGTAAGTTCAAGGACAACGAACTTGCTTTCTAATGGAAGAAGTGTTTTTTCCATTTTCCTTTGAGACTGAAGGATAAATAACTAATTCGTTGCATCTCAATAAGATCCTGAGAGGTGGGAACACAAATTAACAGTATTGTCAGATTTTCGAAGGCTGGTGGATAAAGCTGGAAACAGCTTCCTCAAATGCCTTTATTCAGCTACCTAACTTTTGTAATGATAACAGGAAAGAATGTGCTGTACCCTTGAATGATGTACTAGGCCCTTTCTGTGTGACTTCAGCTAAGGGATGTCTTAGGTAACAGAAACTCAATTATATGTTAATTTTCTTTTCATAAAATATGCCCCCCTTGTTTAAAAAACACACTCAAAACCAGAAAAAAATAATGTTCTTTTCCAAAATAGTAGCTGATAGCAGCTAGTGATGTTCTGTTTAATAAGGCTCTAATTAATACTCACTACCCATAGTGAGTATGAAGTCTACACAGAAATCATCTGAAGCAGATCATTAGTATTCTTTACAAATGTCAAAATAAAAGATGTCTCCTTAAACAGTGGGTATTTTCTATGCTGTCATTTTTATCTCCTTGTATTTAAAACTCTTTCAATTAAAATTAAAGAGCTCAAGTGATGCTCACTGTCCCAGTAATGTTGTGTTCATCATTTGGGCTGTAGTAATGTGTTTCCCTCTAATGCAACTGCCATTTGGTGGTAGTTGCGAATGCAGATTGTTTGACCTGAAGTTATATTGCACATGTTTTGCCAGCTATTTTCCCTCAGTTCTTAAGATTTAAGCCAATAGTAACTCAGTTTTTGAGATCCAAATAAAGCATGAAAACACATTTTATGTTTCACCAAACTGATTCATATTTGAAGTAGCAATTCAGTGGAGGATGTACTTTCCTATGGAAATAAGGTCCAACAAAAAATGTACCTTGCAATGGCCTAGTGAAAACCATCTTTGCATCTGTACCTTTGTAAATGTTGTCATATCCTTCTTGAGTGCTTTTAGCTTGTAAATTATTCAGATGGAAACATTCTGCATATGATCACACTGAAGAGCTGTGAAATGAAGAGTGGTGCACAGGGACTGAAGGGAAGTGTAATTTCCTTCTCTAATTCCTCAAAATCAGAAATCTGTGAGGGCTTTGGTGCCTACAGGAGAAGAAATTGCTTTCGGGTGCTTTAGCGGACAGGGAGCACTTGCCTGACCCTGCCATGCCAGCCATTACTTAAACTGAAGCACTGTTGCAACAGACAAATATAGCTTATAGCAGATGCTTCTGGGATTTTATGCAATTTGATTACCTTTATGACGCTAAGAAGTTTAATATTGGACCAGCTTTCTGCTGTCTTACTTTGATAGTAGTTTGAAGCGATTTCATATGTACTTTTGTGCACGTATAGATATTTCAATCTAGTAACTGAGACGACACTTCAGCTCCAAGATCAGAGTTACATGGTTTTTTAACATGCCATTAAGAAATGATGCAATTTTTTGCACCTCTTGCCCTTGAACTTAATCCACCTATTTTGAAGCAGGGATTATAGTTCAGTACCAAAATTCAGCTAGCAGGTATATTGCTTTTTAGCAAGATACATGAACTTCAGATCTGCAGATAAAGACTTGTGATAAGGATTATTCCTCTTGTCCAAAGCAGAAATGTAATAGTTGGCCATTACACTATAAAAACATTGAAGAAGCATCAGCTGTGAAGAAATAAGCTGCTGTGTCCAGCTGGAATCAGGTAGGTCCCTCAGCACGTGTAGTCACTGATCTGATTACATGCTTTACACGTAGGAGATCTGATTACATGATCTGTAACATAAATCAGAAGTCAGAATGCTGTTACAAATTGTGACACTTGGAATTTCAGCTTACAAAGCAAGGAACGAATTACAAGTACAAACTTAATGTTATCACTACAATAGCTTTCTATTGGCTACCATTTTGTAAAGCAAGTCTCCTCTCATTTCCTTCAGAACACTGCAGTTTCAGAAGAGGGGAAAGAGCTTCCTTATGGTGAACTGAGAAATGTGTGAACATCTATTGTTACAGAGGGCTGGAGCACCTCTTGTATGAAGAGAGACTGAGAGTTGGGCTTGTTCAGCCTGGAGAAGAGAGAAAAGGCTGCTTCAAGGTCTTCCTGCAGGTGTTGGAACTAGATGGTCTTCAAGTTCCTTTCCAACTCAAACCATTCTATGACTCTATGATTGATTCTACAAGTTCCATTGCTGCCTGGGAATAGAGTGCTCTCATGGTAATGCTCAGCCCTGTCTCTCCCTGCACCAGGGTGCCTATCAACCCCTACAGAGCTGCCTCAGGGATGCTCACGGGACCTGGGAGATAGGGCAATGCCTATGGATGTTTTAGGGGTAGGGGATAATGTTTCTACTAGGTAAGCTGCCTCAGACATGTATTTCAGTGTTTTGTCATGATGCTGTCATTTTCTCCTGTCAATTGTCACAGTAAACATGATGACATGCAGTTATTTGGCTATACAAAGCAATGTCTAATTGTACTGAAATCTCTTTTCTCCTTCACTTCCTACTATAGTAATTCATGTGGTTTTATTATAATCTGAATTTTAGCAAAAACTGAATATTTGGTGATTTCTTGTAAAAAACACTTCCAGACAGTTTGAGGCTAGCATCTTTGCAAGTACTGCCTAACCCGTGATCACACTTGGACCCCCTTTCCAGCTCTTTTCCCAGTAACCTTTTGTTTGTCAGTAGTCAGGTTTCTTCCAGGTGAAACATGAATCCCAGGCCTGATCCTGCAAAGACTTCCATGAATGAGCATTTAGAGATAATGTCCACCATGCTTCAGGATGGCTCCTACGAAGGAAGCTCCTTATAAAGAGTGTAGGAATTCAGGAAGTAGGTTTGTTCATCAATTACACCAAGTTAACTGGATTTTTTGGAAGCTCATAAAAGTTTCTGTACTCCTAACCTGTATTTTTTGCTGTGACATCTGACAAGGGATGCTAACCTGTGCATGTTTCAATCAAACATTAAACAAGCCATCATCATTAAGGATTATAAGGAAATTATCTGCCCTGTACTTGAGTCTCACATGGGGTAATCTGACTAAGGCAGCTAAGGGCTCTCCTGCAAGCAAGAGGAAGGCTTAGGTTTGGAGTTGTGTACTGATGACAGTACACAGTAGAATAAATGTTAAGTAACAGGTAGTGTATCTGTTTTGAAGACTTGTGTAGTTATTTTATTAACAAAGAAAATAGCTCTTGCCACTTTGAGGCAAGTTGAATTGTTCTTTAGATTCCTGCCTGTGTTGATGCGGGCTTGACTCAGGTCTGCTATTGTACCCACCGTCCCAAACAAACATCTGGGATACCCCAGGGGACCTCAGGTGGCAGTGGGAACCTGTAGCTGGGCACACAATAAGCCCTACAGGCAGTGGAGTGATGTCCCAGGTGCATGGGTGCATTGAGTAGTCTGTAGGAGGAGGTCACACACCAAGCTTGTATTGTATATCCATGAAACCAAGGTGTCCAAATCTGGAGCTAAAATTGTCCCTTTCCAACTGTTTCTGTGACTTGACAGAATTACCCAGCCACGGTAATAATAATGTCCTTGTTGCTGCCAGCAGCCATTCTCCCTGTTCTCCTTTTTGTTTTTATCTTTCCCACCCACAGCAGGGCACTTGTCCCTACTCTCTTGCCTTGTTTTCATCTTGTAAGCTCTTTGTAGCACTAAAGGCAGTGAAGTTAATACAGACTGTAAAGATAAAATACAAATACCTGGTACCTCTCAGCCGTGGTTACAGCAGTCTTTGGTAATTGGTTTCTGTGCAGACATGACACAAACTACAGCCTGAAGTGAAAAGAGCTTAGGACTTAAGAATTTCTGGCTTGCTTGTAGCTTTATGTATGCATTTCATGCTAACAGCTCAATGTGGCAGTCACGGACAGCCTTCCCTCCCCTCCTTCCCATTGCTGCTGTGTTAGGGAAAAATAATTCTCACTCTGTGGCTGCAAAAGATAACAAAAAGTCTCAATAATGCACGAACCAGGCACCCTCTCACTGTTTCAAGCTCAGCTGTGCTGACAAGCCATGACATTGTGCTGCAGGATGGACTCATGGGTGACCTGGAACACCACCTGCCATAGGAACCACTGCTCCATCACACAATTTCATTAGGATGTTCACAGGCATGATTTACAGGAGGCATGGATCGTTAGTGTGCTGCCAGTTGTAATACCTGCTCAGGTGTGTGTCAGTGACGTGTGGGGTTTCTCCTGCATGCTGGAGCCTGGAAGAAACAAGCTGTTTGCTGATTACAGGGATCTGAGCTACATGGATATTGTTCTCAGTTACGCAGTGTGTATGATTACAAACATTTTGGAAATCACACACTCTTCTTCTGGCAAAACAGATTCTTTTCTGCAGTCTCAAAGCATGAGCATTGTTGTCACTTGAAAATGACTTCTTCAAGATTGTGTTTTATACCATGGTTTTCTTCTTCCCTTAAATTAGCTTTCATCTGTGTTTTTCACAGATGCAGCTAGAGCACATGCTGGAAAGCACCAACCAGGGCATCATTCTGCTGCTTTCCGTACTAAGCATGTTCCTGTTAACTGTAGCTGCTGTGACAGGCAGGAGCCCTGACTCTGAAGCAGGTTCCAGCGGAGTTTGTGGCCACACAAACCCAGAAAGTGATGAGCTACACCATGGGAGCTTGTGGCTGAAGTGTATGTAATAGGTCTGTGTGAAGTACATGGGTAGAAGGAAGTCTATGTAATATGTTAAAGGAGGAAGTAAGACAAGGTTAGTGAACATGGCAGAGTGCTCTTGGCACATGAGCAGCCTAACAGTTTTGGTCAAGCATTTTAAGTGGTTCAAGGTTGTAGTGGGAAGGTAATACTGATTTGTAAAGCTGTGCAAAAAGCAAAAAGATGTGAGCTCTGTGGACATACTGACCTTTTTGTGCCCCTGTGTTGTGCACTCACAGTGGCTAACAAGTGGAAAGAAGAGCATGAAAGTAGCTCCACAGGTGGAAATAAGGAGCTTTATTCCCATGGGAATGGCAGCAAAGAGGAGGTAGGTGGGTGAAGAGAGCTGGAATCTGAGTAATAGCTGCAAGATAATATTCAATATTATCTAGTTTTGGGGCTTCCCAGTTCAAAAGATCTATGGAACAACTGGAGAAGGTCCAGCATAAGGTTACCCGGATGGTCAAGATCTAAAGCACACAGGCCAGGAGGAGAGGTTGGAGGACCCAAGCTGGTTTACTTTGGAGAACATGAGGCTGATTTAACAGCTACCTAATACTACCTACAACTGCCCAAAGGGCTACTGTGAACACCTTGGAATCAAGTTCTTCCTTAGTAACGCCAGACAATGAAAGCAGAGGCAACAGCCAAGTGTTGTGGCCTGGAGTTTTAGGTAGGACGTAAGAGTTTAACAGGAGCACTTATCCAGAAAGGGGAATACGCATCCCTGGAGATTTTCAAGACTTTGTTTGACGATACAAGGCCTGATCCAGCTTTGATGACAGCTCTGCTTTGAGCAGGACATTGGATCAGAGTCCTCCGAAGGTCCCTTCCAGCCAACATATCTATAACTGCAGGTGTGTTCTGCTTGCATCCAGCACTCCAACATAACTTTGCTGACAAAACATAACCAGAACACAGCAGCATCTACTGCTCATGTAAGGTGTGATCAACCTCCTCATCCCTTCCCAAAGGTTCAGGTGTTCCACCTCTTCTCTCAGATTATCTCCTACTGCTAAATAAATGAAGGCAGGCAGCAAGCCACCTTCACCACCCACTGCCCATCACGCTTTCCTGCAGCTGATTCTGGCAGGGTGCTGAACAAGCTCCACAGCCCACCAGTGACAGGGCTCCCTGTACCTCGAGCGCCTCAGCTTGTCTAGGAGTCCTCAAGCTGCGAGCTGCATCTCCTGCCCACAGATTCAGGGGAGAAGCCCAGGAGGACGGCTCTCCCCTCCCCAAACAGCTGGTGAAGACAGCAAAAGGGTAACTCCCTTGGGTTCATGGTAACGGTAACAGAGTGCGAGTGCTCAGAATTACTTCAATCCTGCGAAGAGCATCTGGGAGGGAAGGGTCTGATGAACACTACAGTGTGCATCCCTCAACACTACAGTGTGCATCCCTCAAACACTACAGTGTGCATCCCTTAACACTACAGTGTGCATCCCTCAAACACTACAGTGTGCATCCTTCAGTTCCTAAAAGTTTCTGCTGTGAATAGGATTTGGCAAAAAGGAGACAGGCAGCCAGTCGCAGAGCTGTCACTGGTGCTTTGGGAGAACCTAATTACCCAGTAACAAGGAAAAAAACACTGTTTATGGCATGCTGAATTACATGAGAAGCTGTTCAGGTTGATAGTAGAGCCAGCCAAAAACATATCCAAGCGGCAATTCAAACTCCAAATAGTGCTAGCTACTGGCTCTGCAGCTGGCAGCTCTGATCTGACAGAGAAATCAAGCTTCATCTTCATAGCTTGAGCTGCCCAAACTGAAGTTTGCTGCTCAGGCAAGCTGTTCCCAGACACTTGCCTGTATCAGCACAAGCCAGCAGTGAACCCCACCAAGTGTGGAGCTGAGGTAAAGGTCTGTTTTTAATGACTGAGCTCAGCCTCCAAGTGATGAGGAGAAACCAGAAGGATGTGTGGGTGGGAGGTAACACTGGTGAGGAGATGTTGGGATGCTGAAGCCTACAGGACTGACTGAAGCAAAGCTAATGGGATACGAAGCCTCTGCAGCAGATGCAGATAGACAGGCGTAGGATAAACAATTAACCAGAGGAAATTTCTGTCCCTGAGTGTTGGCTGATATGTCTTCTGAATAGGGCTGGGTCTTTGAGAGTACACAGCAGCATGTACTGCTTATTGGGGAACGATAGAGCTTAGGCTGTGTGCTGGACCCAAGCATGCATGGCATGAATAACAGATTTCCACCAGCCCCATCACCCTGAATAAAGAAACACCATCTCTCACATCAGCCAATTATTTTTTGACTTTCAGGAAAGCAGAAGGGGGTGGGAGGGAGGCCAGCAGCAGACATTGGTATTCAGGAGCAGAACTAGAATTTTAATCTATGTCTGCCACTCAGGAGGCAAAATTCTCAATATAAATGCTAAGTATTGCAGGCTTTTATTACGATGGCTGCATGAATATGCATTGCTGCTGCTGGCATGGGGAATTTGTCTGGCTGTCCTTTGGCTTTGACACAGTATGGGAGTGCAAAAAAGAGCAGTAAGGAAGCCAGCCACAGACTCCACATGAGAGGTTCAGCAAGAGGAGGAGCCAAGGCTGGGATGGGGTTAAAATAGAACTAAAGTCATGTCTGGCTGAGATCTCCCAATGCAGGAGAGCTTCTTGTGCTTCCCCTGCTCTGGAAAATATGAACCCAGGGCTCGCCCCCTTCCTCTCCCCTCCCATGTGGCAGTGGGAACAAAAAGGACAAGTTGCTGGGGAAGCCAGATGGAGATGCCCCCTAACAGGAGTAGGGGAACTGGGCTCTCTGGTCACTTGGAGATGTCTGTTCAGCCCTGTGGGATTGTCTCTGGAAGGTGGGGGAGCTGAGCAGACTTCCATCACTTCCAGTATTGCCCCTCTTACCTCTCCTCCACTTCCTTTACAAAGTTTTCCTGTGCTTTGGAACACGTCTGCTGCGGCTGGTCCATTCGCTGCTCTCACACTGCCACCTCTCTTGTACCACCTGCCCAGTGCCCCACTCTGCACTGGACTCTGGCTCTAGGCTGTACAGGGTCAATAGTATGACAGCATGGCTCTGGATCAATCCCTGGCTGATGCCATCAGGAGTACGTGTACTGGTAATGAAGCAAAGTGCTGCTCTGTCCCATCACTTACCATCTCAGGATCTTATTATTACTTCTGCTCAAGAAGCATTATTTATGCAGTAAATTATTGATGAAGGCAGCTCTGAAAATCTGAAACTGTTGCCTGTCATTCTGCTGAATGAATAATAGTATGTGGAGCACTTGCAGCAGACACTGTGCCTCCCTGATCTGAAGAAAGGGAGGGGGAAAACAGACAAATCCACTTTCCTTGGACAGCTGCAAATATTTTGACTGTCCATAACATGTTTAGTTTTACTGGGAACTATGTACAGGTTAAGGAGTGCAGTGAGCTCCCAGCAGCTATCACATTTAGCTTGCAATGAGGAGACAGCCATGGATTAAAAATAGGATGATCCCTTCAAAGGTAGTGTTGAATTCCCATTGTCGTCAGTAGGTTCAGGGAAGATTTTTATGTAGGGAATATATATTAATGGGATCTTGCTTGCATAGGTACAAGAAAACATTCTGAGAGGAACAGAAGTGTCCGCTAATTAATTCAGCCCTGTCCCTTCTGGAAGCACGCACTCCAGGCTCCAATGCAATTCACTGCACAGCGTTACTGCGAGTGGGACTAACAGCACTGTGGGTGACTTCTTTCATTAACACCTGCTTTCTTTTGTTCATTTGCAACATTGAACAACAAATTACTCTTGAAGAACTCCAGAGGCTGAACCCTGTATTTCAGGTATGGGTTTGCCAGCAAAATTGTTCTCTCTACACAAGCATGCAAACAAATGCCCAGTGTGGGCCAAGAGTGACATTCCCTGTGACTGGATCCACTGAGGCCATCAGGATGGAGCCAAGTGGTTGCGAGAGATGCAATCCCTTGGCTGGAGGGATCTCCTTAACTGGCACGAGGTTTAGGTGGAGAAAGAACAGGCTTCCCAGCACAGAGCAGTTGCCCAGCCTGTGGTTGCTGGCAGCACGTGCGCTTTGCTGGGGATAAATTTACTCTCCTTCAGGCTCATCTCCTGCTGTCTGGCTCTGGAGGAGGAAACAGCTCCGAAAGAGGAAGGGAAATGAGAGCTGTGCTCCAGGATTAGTCTCCAGCTCCTTTTGGGAGCTTGTAACAGGGAAGGAGCCAAGAGCTGTCAGAAGGGAAAGATCTATTCTGCCAGAGGAGGAGACCTGGCACCCACTTAGAAAGGCAGCTGTGGGTTGGGCAGCCTACACAAAGTGAAAGAGGCAGCACTGTTCCTTTACTCATGCTCCAAAATGTTTGTAACCTGGCAGCTACATACATCCCTTCTCCTGCTGCTGTTCATGACATGAAAGGCTGGAGTCGTGCCGGGAGGTGCTCGACATGGCCATGAGCGGTGGGAGCAGGAGTGGTTGAGGTCTCTACCTGTGGTCCCACCTGTGCTCCAGCTCAGGATGCTGATCCAGCACGGGAATTTTGTCAGTATTGCAAAGAGCAGGGTTTTAGGTTAGCAGATTGCTGGCTGTGGACTCAGCGGTCCAGCTGCAGAAGGAGGTGGGCTCTGCAGACAAAGCCCCCTGCCAGCAGTACAAAACATCCCGGCTGGCTGGGTTCAAGTCCTGGGAATAGTGCTGCGACCCTTTAAATGATAAATAGCCAGCTCTGGTTTCTGGATGACCTGGTGTGATCACACCTCCCAGAACTGGCCCACTGAGTCACGGCTCAGGCTGCCCTGATGGCCAGCAGGGGCAGCAAAGAAAGGAGACCATCACTGTGTGAGGACGTGACACGGCTCAGGCAGAGGGCACAGCTGTGGGAAGGGAATGGCACAGCGCTCACCTGGCTTCTCTACTTTTTCCATGGGAATTGCTCTGTGGGATGGACTCTGCAACAGGATGAGCCTTGGGAAGGAGAGGAGAAGGGAAGTGAGCACCTGAATGGGGAAAAGGTAGAACAGAAGGATCAGGGAAAGGAGCAAGTCAGACAGATGGGGGAAGCAAGTGTCAGAAGCAGGGGAAGATACGCAAGAAGAAAATCAGCCCAAATCAGGCAGCAAGATTCAGAGATAGCAGAAGAGAGGAAAAATGTGAATGAGGTGACCACTTGCAGGTTAGAGTCTCCTGACAAGCATGTATTCATATTGCCAAAGGGTTGAGAGGACCGCAATGGAGCCAGGGCTGCGGTGGGGACACTGGTTTGCACTCCCAGGTACCTGGGGACGCGGCTGACCTGTAGCCACTGTATGAAAGCTGCTCTCCACCTTCAGCTCACAAGCCCCAAGAGGCCAAAGGGGATATCCATCTCTGCAGAGGCTTCAGAGGAATTTCTGTCTTGCTACCCCATCCACTGCCCAGGAAGGTAGGAAACAGCATCAGCCACCTTGGTCACCATCCCCTTTGCCATCCTCTGCTGTTCAGGCAGGCCACACAACCACATTACACCTTTCTCAAGACCAGGGAATGGACAATCAGGATGTCTTAGTCCAACTTTGTAACTATAATCTTGATCCTCCAGGCCTAAGTGCTGTTCAGATAGACCCACTCTGGCCTGTAAGAAAGGAGTGAAGTGATGGAGGTCTCCATTCTAGAGGTGGCAAGAGGACCACTTCTGTATATCCAGGAAAAATTGTCCCACATTGTACTTGGTGCACACAAGACCCACAGTTTAACCTGATCCATAACATTTTAAAGACCTTTTTCCAAACTTACATAGACTTTTCACGCTCTGCAAACCATGCTTTTCTCAACAATGTGTTTCTAAGGAGCTTGAAATTATCATAATTTGGTTTGTAGCGCAGAGAAAGCCCTGGGCTTATTTCCTGGCTTTTGTTTTCCTTCATTATTTAACAATAATTGTATCACTATATCCAGATGACTAAAAACTAGACAAATGGGTTTTCATTATATTAAATAATATAGCCAGGCTGCAAAAAGCACAAGAGATTTAAGCCCAGTTGTTGTGATTTGCTGGAGTCAGGTGACGGGATCCACCCTAAGGTGCTAAGTTAATGCAAAGCTAAATTTTCTCAACCACTGGAATAATGAACTCATGCTGGATTTAAGAAACTTATTATATTTCTATACAAAACTGTCCTGAACCATGGGCTCACATTAACACACTTGGTAATGAATGATCTCTAAGCAAACCAAATAAGATCTTTCTCAGTAATGTTATGTTGTTTCTTCTGCTCCCAGGGGTTGGAAAAGACGGGTTATAAATCAATGCATGTAGAGAAGGTCAAGCAGATAGTGAGGAAGTGTGTGAATCCACATAACACAGTACAAAGCCTGAAAAGCAAGAGTGCATTTTGTTAAAGAAGTGTAGCTTGGCTCTATGGACCTAAGTCTTGCAGACAGGGAATCCTTCAACAGCCTCTGTGCTCTTGTGGCCACTGAATTTCCCAGAATATTCTGAAACCCATAGTATTAGAAATAGAAAAATATGGAAAAGCTATGTTCTAAATGTACAGTTTGTCCCTATGTCTAGATTGGTTACTTGTTTATGGTTGTGGAAAGAGGAAGGGTAGGCTGTTTGTCTGGAGTAAAACCAGTGAGAGATAGGATAACTCTGCAAACAGAACTGAACTGCATTTAGGCCGCATTCATTATTGCGCAGTCATGGCAGATTTGGCATTTTTGTATAAAATGTATCTGTAGTGGATTAATCTGATCCATATCTGGAAAAAATTATTCCTGAAATTCTGACACTTGTCCAGAAACCAGCGTGGAAGCCAAGGCTGTAAAACCCTGTCATTTCCAGCTGAGTAAAAATCTGTTGAGAAAATAAAGCCTTCTGACTCAGTTACTCTTCACATCACGAGTGTGTCCCAGAGTTGTATCTTACACAGTTCTCAGAGTCATGAGCAAGTTGAAAAACTTTCAAGGAAAAAGTCTGTGTTGCAACAGGAAGAATTCCATGGGTGCGTGTGCATGGGGGCAGCTCTGGGGCTTTTCATTTGTTTTCTCTCACTTGGAGAACAAGTCTTTCAGCCAAAACCAGGACTAAGAACTGCAGTCTTAGAAGTTCATTAATCACATTTAATTCATGGTTTACAGTACATTAAAGAGAGGAAGTATTAAATGAGATTCAAATTTTCACATTAAAATTCTTCTGTAAAATGTACTTTATTGTTCTATTTTAGGTGACGCTTTGCGTGGTACAGGATCCAAGCTTTCTTCTTGGGTTTTATTACAAATTGAGCAAGAAGTTGTGGAAACAATCCTAATATCCTAATCCTGCTCAAACTGACACGAAGGCAGGCTCCACACTGCTCTCCCTGCTCCTCTTCCTGTGCAGCAATAAGCATGTGCTGGACACTCCTCCAAAACCCACCCAAGCCTCATCACAGCACTCTCAAATGTGGCCACATGTTATGAAGACATGAGGCAAGGGTCAGCCCCACCAACAGAAAAGGATGTTGTGGAATAATTGAGTTGTCAGCGCTACAGGTGATGAGCAAGGGGCTCATCCTGGGTGGGATTTGATGGTTCTTCATTCTTCAACAATATTCTTTTATATGATCTAGTATAATTGATTTTCCCACTTGCAAATTTTCGATTTTGAGAAAATGTAACATATTCAGTTGGCAGCCCTTTTTGTATTACTTTTTCTAACTCATTTAAGAATAAGGAGATTAAACTAAAATCAAATACATCACTTGTTAAACTGAATATTTCATCGTTGAAATTATGAAAACTTCCGTTTACAAAAAAATACATTCTTAATATATGTTTTAAGCTTACCTCATCATTTTT